>SNQJ01S0194275.1:5037-17660 GCA_010110895.2 Picea sitchensis | reverse complement strand
CAAAATTTAAGTAATGGCTCATACACATAGTACACAGAGATTTTATACCGGAAACCCTCAACTGGGAAAACCTTTCTTATATTCATTATATCAAATTTCACCATTCACCATACAATATATATAATGTTTTTAGGTATTTCGTAGATACCAAAACCCTAATCCCTTAATCCATGATTAATTTAGAAAACCGCTAAAAATAGCAAAATCTGACTACTAGAGGGATCGTCAGACGCAGTTGTCGAATATGACGCGCCCACACACAAACATGCAAATAATATAACACATACCCAACATGTTGTTACATGCATTCCAACAAAATGAACTAAGGGATTATGCTGATGTCGTAGATACCTTCTTCGAAATCTTGAAATCTACTTCCACCACCCCTCTCTTTGGTCGACAGGGGTCAAGGTCTACCCAAATAGGGACAACAATGTTACTGTACAACATGAACACAATGTATGGTATGTTATAAATGTGTTTCTAGATACTTTTGAGGTAACTAACCATTTATTCCACTAATTTTTTAATGAATCTTGTCACACAATGAAAGAAGAAAATGGTTTATTTAATTCATGCTTAATGACAATGTACATTTCTATTGCTCACTAATTGCAGGTTATTGAAAGATAAGGTACTTCCAAGAGACAATTTCTTGCCTCATATCTACGCAGAGGCAAAGAAAATGCTAAAAATGTTGGGTGTTGAGTATTGTTGGGACAGGGGCAAACCCAAGGTTCAACTCTAACAATGCACCAACAAATCCTAACTATTGGCCCTTTCGGCAACACCTGCGAAGCAGATGAAGTCTCACCCGAAGTAGCAATAAGGGGGGTTGCAGGACACATGTGTCTACATCCAGGGGAAATGCAAAATGATTCCAGAACAACAACGCAATATAATCTAGAGAGTCTTTAACAATCTTATACTTAGCTTCGTGAAGTTAGTTTAGGTATCTTATATTCAATGGTGAAAACAACCATGCAATAACAATATAACAGATAACAAATAACACAACATCAATCACAAATAACAACAAGCTATACATGGTTCACCCTCTCCCTAGGGATACATCCACAGAACTGTGTTTGTTGATATAATAGATGAAAACATATAGTTCTATCTGTGCACTTAGCTGCAGATCCTTCTCTCTCTTCATCTTTATTTTCCCTCCCTATGCACCCTGCTGCAGGGTTGATCTTCGTACCCAACTGAAGATCTAGAATACAAGAATTCTCTATAATAAAATACTTCTACTTCTCAATATTTCTATCTCCAACAACCAACCTCTCAACTCTTTTAGAGCTTTATTTATACATTTCATGACTCTTAGACAACCCTAGACCGAAGTCCAGGTGCACCAACCCTAGGTACCAAAAATCATCTTTTCAGGACTTCACCAACCTGTCCTTCCTTCTTCTCCGCGAGGTGCTCCAAAGTGACTATTAGTGTCTTCTTCCACTTACTGACCTATCCACAATTCATCTTCATTTCTTCTTTGTCTTCCTTGATCTTCTCTTCCAATGACTTGATTTCCTTTTACTTCGCTCCTTCTAATATGCTTCTTTAACCACTTTGCCCCCTCTTCATTTTTTGTGCCTTCCACGCTCTTCATAACTTGTATTTCTTCTTCTTTAATCTTTTCTTTCTTCCTTCAAGGGCCAACAGGCCCCCAACACTCACATGTGACTCATACTGAGTCACTGTAGGGTTGAACCTCCTATATTGCTTTGACTGTAGACTATGCGAAGCAGCCTGTGATTTATGCTCTGTCGTTTCCTATCATGTGCATACTATCTTTTTTGTGTTTGGTACCCAATTTCAACTGCATCTGGTACCTAGACCCTTCTTCCTTTTCTTTTACTGAGAGCTATAGGGAAACTGGTTGTCACAATACAACTTCAATTGCGTAGCTCCACCCTCTATAACATAGGAAACCTTGAATGGCCCAAGCCAATGTGTCCTGGAATTTCCTGGATGCTTCATGAACTTTTTGTCGTATAAAAGTACCAAATCTGCTTGTTTGAATGCTTCCTCTTGATTCGTCGGTCATGGTAAGCCTTTTCTCGCTCTTTTTGCACATACTGATGAAATCCTGCAATGAACCCGTCTTCCTCTAGTTCCATCAACTGCGCGAGCCTGTCTTGAACAACGTGTCATCCATACCTGTAAATGCTGCAATTCTTAAGATAGGAACCAAGTATTCCATAGGTACCATTGCTTCCAAGCCATAAACTAACTTAAAGGGAGTCTGCGTTGTTAACTTTTTTCTAGTAGTTTGATAAGCTCATAACATTGTTGGAATTCTTAAATCCCAATCATCTCCATTAACACTGCAAATATTAGTCAGTGCTGTCTCCAAGATCTTATTAAAATCTTTGACTATACCATTCACCTATGGGTGGTATGGAGTGCTCTTCTAATGGTGAACTTCAAACTCCTGAGTCAAGGCTTCAATATTTTTGTTGATGAAGTGTGTGCCTTTATCACTCATAAGGATATTTGGGAATTCAAATCTAGTTATGATATCATCAAAGATAAACCATGCATATGTACCTACACTACAATCCTTAACTTCTCTTACTTCTTCCCATCTGGTCAAATATTCTGTAGCAATGATAATGTATCAAGCTCCTGTGTGCTTCCCTAGTGGGTTGATAGGTCCCACAAAGTCAATGGACCATTTCTCAAATGCATGTAAAGTTAGTTGAGGTGATAAAGGAATATCATCCCTTCTTGACGACTTTCCTACTCTTTGGCATACATCATAGGCTTTGTAGTATTCCTTAACATCCTTATGTAAAGTGGGCCACCAGAGGCCAGCTCTGAGAACCTTCTGCACTGTTGCTTTCCCTACATAATGTCCTCTTGCGATGCCTTCATGTGCTTCTGCAAGAATCAATGATATTTCTGCCTCCATAACACATCTTCTTAAGATCTCATCTGCTCCCATCTTATATAACTGTCCAACAATAAGTTGAAAATATGCAGCGCGGAGTACCAACTCTTTCTTCTGAATAACTATGTACTCATGAGGTGCCATTCCTGTGGACATGAACTGGACTATCTTGACGAAGTGATCATTGAATTTTCTAATTGCCAACAATTATGCATCTAGTAGTGTATCATCCAAGTTGGTAGGTTCCTCGCCATATTCTAACCTGGATAAGTGATCAGGTCCTTTATTCATCCTTCCCGTCTTGACCACGATCTCAAAGTCATACTCCTAGAATAATAGTATCCATCTGCATATTCTTCCCCCCAAAACCGGCTTGTTGACTAAGTAATTTAATGCAGAATGATCAGTGAACATCTTAAAATGTCCTCCCAAAAAGTAGTGTCTAAACTTTTGTAGCGCATATACCATAGCTAAGCCTTCTCTTTCAGTGGTAGTATAATTCCTTTCAAATGAAGAAATCTTCCTGCTAGAAAATTCTATAGGGTGGTCATTATCTTATGCTCCTGGTTGTGCTAAGACTGCTGCTAATGCAATGGACGAAGCATCGACATGAACATTGAACTCCTTACTCCAATCTAGAAAAACTAAGATAGGCGTAGTGACCATTTTCTGCTTTAGTGTGTCGAAGCTCTGCTGGCATTCTTCTGTCCATTGAAACTTACTATCCTTCTTTAATAACTTCTCCATGGGTGTTGTTATCTGTGCATAACCCTTAATAAACTTCCTATAATACCCAGTGTGCCCCAATGTAGTGCGTAACTGTCTAATCGAAGTAGGAGGAGGTAGATCAACAATGATATCAATCTTAGAAGGATCTACCAACAACCCCTTCTTACACACAATGTGTCCTAGAAACACCCCAAAAGGTGAAAAGAAAATACACTTCTTCAAGTTCAAGGCAATCTGACATTGCTTGCACTTAGCTAACATTAATCTCAAACATTCAATATGATCTTTTCGAAGACTAAAAATGGTCCAGTCATCAATGTATGCCTCCAAAAACTTATGTAAAAATTCTTTAAATGCTTCGACCACCACCCTGGAAAAGATGGTTGGTGCGTTCTTCAAACCAAAAGGGATCACAATGTACTGAAAATAACTCCATTATGTTGCAAATGTAGTCTTATGTCTGTCCTCCTTAGCAATTCTAATTTGGTGATAGCTTGAAAATCCATCTGTGCATGAGTAAACTTCATGTCCTCCTACATTATCTAGAACTTTATTAGTAAAAGGTGTAGGGAATGGATCATGTAAACATGCATGATTCAATTTCCTTAGATCTACATAGATTCTGATTTCTCCCGACTTCTTATCTTGGACTAGCTTAGGGATGATCCATTCATATTCTTCAACTGGTTCTATGATTCCTGCTTCCTACATTCTATCCAATTCAATCTTAACTTTATGCTTGTACTTGGGATTCAGTCTGTAAGGCCTCTGCTTGATAGGCTTTGCATCTTCTTTCAAAGGAATCTTCATTTCTCCCATGGGCCCTTTAATGCCCTTCATGTCTGTGAACTTGGTTGGAAACAAGTCCTGATACTCATGCAATAGTTCTGTAATCTTACTAATAGTAGCATCATCCCAATAGTCTCCAACATTTGCTAACTTAGGTGCTTGTTCCATTCCAATGTTAACTTTCTTAATTTTAATAGGCTTCCCTACAAAAGGTAATTCAATCCCTGACCCTTCTATATCTCTTTGTCCTTCAGTTTCTGAAATTTTCACATTCCTAGGGTCATCATCTTCATCAACATTAATATTATAACAATCCTGTAACTGCTGAAAAGGTGTAGTCCATTCATCTTCTTCTTGTTCAAAAGGGGGGTTATATACTTCCTCAAAGACCTTCTGTCTTGTAATTTGTAAAGCCTGATCTACTGGGGGGTACTGAATTTCAAATAGGAATGTAGCTATAAAATTCTGGGACATACCATACCAATCATTAGTGGCTAAGCGTAGTTCTTCTTGAAGATACTAGTTGATAGGCGTAGTATCTAAGGTGTTAATGAACTTATGTACCCATTGTTATTTGGTAATGTTGCTCTAGGTTTCCTTGCAACGTTGCACATGATCCTTAGGGAAACTCTAACCTGTGTATCGAACTTCGCAACCTTCAACTTGGTCTGAAAAGCGCACTGTCAATAAGATGCGACATTGTACCCACTCCACAATGTTCTTCTTATGTGTTCCCCACCATCTAGCTGATGTTGCTTCCAAGGCTTCATCTAGTGCCAACAATCTCTGTTGTACTGGTACAATTCTCTCAAATTCAACTAGAAATGTCTCTAAATGATTCAAGCCATCAAATGTAGGAATATTACTTACTTCTGAGCCAATCCAACGAACTGTCTTGGTCAATCTGGCACACCTCCGCATAGAGACTTCATACATTTTGTTCTGCCAATTTTCCAATGCTTCTTCCGAATCTAATGAGCATGCACTTTCACTTCGCCAACTTAGATTTCCATTTGCTATAGGATTAATATAATCCTGCTGTCCTGCTGTCAGTTTGTAGATGTTTTCTAGCTCATATGCATGGTCTTCTTCTCTTATAGGTTCTATGTACCTGTGACCTTCATCATGATCAAGAGGTGAAATGACCCTAAGGCCATCACTTTCAAATGTCATTCTTCTCCTTTTTAGGTCAACAACAGTCAAATTGTTGAAATCCTAATCAATTCCTAACAACGCAGGGTAGGGGAAGCTATCATCAACAATCTCAATCACTTCAAAGTCTGTGAATGTCCTCACTCCATCGATGTCCACAGGGACATGCTCTAGTATTCCAAAGGGGCTCACCGCTTGGTGATTAGCCATACTGAGCCTAATAGGAGAGTAAATAAATTTAGGTTTTCCCATCAATGCCCAAGTCTGCTTCGTCATTTACTTCTGATCCCAAATCGAGGACCACATAGTCTATGTTGTAGTCTCCAATCTGAGCACTAAGGTGCAGTTCCTTGCTTGTCCTCCTTTTTCTAGATACTTGATTCACAACTCTACTTAGCAGAGGATATACTCTTCCAATTTCATACTATCTTATCAGGTGTTGTAGTTCCTACACAACTCTTTCATCTTTAATCAAGTTGATGAAAGTATACAAGAAGTCCATAAGCTTGCTTACCTCTTTTCCTTGCCTGAGTGGGACAAATTGATCAAATCCTGGAGGCATTTCAGATTCCTTTACTTCTGGTTGTGCCCTATATGAAGAAGCCTGTTCTCCTACAAATTCTTTCCTTGCTTCTTCGAAAGTACACTTTTCTCTCCTTGGATCAAACAACTGTGCCTTCTCTGTACCTCTTCTGATCCTTGATCCATCTGTAGTATTTTCTGGAGTCACCCTATCTTCTTCTATGACAATGCCTCCTCTAGTAATAACAATGACTCTAGGATCCTCACCATGAGGTTCCATTGATATTAGTTGGACTTGCTGGTTTCCACCTCATCTTTCCTGAAGTTTAGCTAACAATACTGGATAGTCTTTGATGACATGATCGAATGAGTTACAATAGTTGCAAGTAGTACAGGGGTTCTAAAAATCCCTTTCCAAATGTCCTGGCTGGGTGCAGTTATAGCAGATAATCTGACCTCGACCTCGACCAATGCCTCCTCCTCGTCCTCTTCCTTTGAACCCACCATGAGAGCTGAAGTTTCCTCTTCCTTGGGAGTTGAACTACGCAACATTCCCTTCTTGCTGTAATTCTCCTTGAATTCTATATGTATCCCTTGACCTTTCATGCATGAGGTCATAAGCCCTGCAATCCTTCTCATCATGCCCCACATATTTGCATAATGTACAATAAAGGTTGGTGGGTGTCTGGACACATTTCTACATATAATATCATTCACCAGGGTGATGTCTATTTCTACATACCTCGCACCAAGGTAAAGTAGCCTGCTTCAAAGGGTTAGGGGCTCCAGAGGCAAAGTATTCATTAAATAAGGGTCATTTCTCTTTGTCATGGCCCTCTGATTTACATTTGATACACTAGATGTCTTCTCTTTTCTCTTTTCCTTTGTCCTTTATATATTCAACCTATAAAGATAAGCTAGTTAATTGATTCAAAATCTGACTCATACCTGGTCTGGATTTAGGACAGCGACATACCCATGGTTCAAATCTAACAATTCACCAACAAACCCTAACTACTAGCCCTTTCAGAAACACCTGTGAAGCAGATGAAGTCGCACTCGAAGTAGCAATAAGGGGGGTTGCAGGACACATGTGTCTACAACCAGGGGAAATGCAAAATGATTCTAGAACAACAACGCAATATAATCTAGAGATTCTTTAACAGTCTTATACTTAGCTTCACGAAGTTAGTTTAGGTCTCCTATCTTCAATGGTGAAAACAACCATGTAATAAAAATATAAAAGATAAAAAATAACACAAAATCAACCACAAAGAACAACACGATATACATGGTTCACCCTCTCCCTAGGGCTACGTCCACAAAACTGTGTTTCTTGATATAATATATGAAAACATACAGTTCTATCTGCACACTTAGCTTCAAATCCTTCTCTCTCTTCCTCTTTATTTCCCCTCCCTGTGCACTCAGCTGCAGGGTTGATCTTCGCACCCAACTGAAGATCCAGAATACAAGAATGCTCTACAACAAAATACTTCTACCTCTCAATATTTCTATTGCCAACAACCAACATCTCAACCCTTTTAGATATTTATTTATACATTTCATGACTCTTAGACAACCCTAGACCGAAGTCCAGGTGCACCAACCCTAGGTACCAAAACCCACCTTTTTAGGACTTCGCCAACCTGTCCTTCCTTCTTCTCCGCGGGGTGCTCCAAAGCGCCTATTAGTGTCTTCTTCCGCTTGCTGACCTGTCCATGATTCATCTTCCTTGCTTCTTTGTCTTACTTGATCTTCTCTTCCAATGACTTTCTTTCCTTTTACTTTGCTCCTTCTTTTCTGCTTCTTTAACCACTTCTCCCCCTCTTCGGTTTGTGTGCCTTCCGCACTCTTCATACCTTGTATTTCTTCTTATTTAATCTTTTATTTCTTCCTTAAAGGGCCAATAAGCACATATCGTACCATGCATGTTCAAATGGTTGTATTCTATACATAAATGAATATGCGGACAAAGAGATATGTCCAGAATGTGGGCATGCCATGTACGATAAAAAAAAAGGGTAAGTGTTGTAATCTAGGTAAAATTAGGGGATTGTTACGAGTAGTTCATTACATAAGCATGAATAGAATCACATTATCATACATATAGAAAAACACATACACAAAGTAGTGGAAACGCAAATAAAAACACTTTATTATATATAGATGTGTTAATACAACACAAAAAGAAACCCTTTCCTTGATACATGATCATCTATTTATACATACATATTCATTTACTAGGCAATTGTAACTACTTAACTGCCTAGGTTAGTCAGTTTAACAGACACTTCGAACGACTTGTACTTCCAACTTCGACATTTGAATGACTAATTCTTAGTCAGTTGTCGGGTCTAGCTGACAGAGTCAACTAGCCCTTACAAAATCTCCCCCCACCTCAATTCCTTGGTCATCTAGAGCAAGCGAGGAGTATGGAAAATTTTCTTTTACATTGGTTGTTTTTACAAAATGAGAGAGAGAGATGCAAAATTTTCTGGTGCTTGAAGAATTTATGTAGCTATATCTGACTGTCCTGTTGGCATATTTCAGGGGCCATTGATCGACTCGACTGGTTCTTTTGTTCTGCTCCCTGGGTCGGCTTCAAATGTTGTTTGGAGTATGCTTGGTGCCACTTTATATAGGTGCTAAACAAATTCATGCCATGCACTAATTGATTGGTGTGCTTCCATACCTAGTATCTTCATTTTTCACAGGTGATTCAATTTTTCTGATATCTTTGCGTCCTGCACTATGGTTAATTCCAGGTCAACTTGTTGTTCTCCTTGTTGAATCTTGTTTCTAACTTGTTTGAGTCAGTCGACTGCACTATCAGTCTCTCTCTGTGCTTAATGGGCTTCCCTTTTCCATTATTTCTCCTGCTGTGCCAATTGTGTTTTCAGTACTCTGTCCTTAGCCAACCGACTTGTCAAGGCATCCTTTATCTTTATGTCAGTTGTGATGTTTCTGATTTTTTCTACATTTTTGACCGTGGAATTTTGTGCCCTGATATTTCTATATGTAGCTGCAAAGTATGAAGGCCAATTACTCACCTCCACATTAAGATTTGATGCCTACCTGATGGTGTCATCCAAGTTCTGCCTTACTTTCTTAAACTTAGTGTATTCTTCGGTCATGGTGGTGGTTGTCTTCTCCTATAGTTTTTGATTTGCTCTGATTGCTAGGATGTGTTGCTGCTATATGCTCTTCTTTTCCTATTGAAGAATCTCGACTTGATGTTGTCTTTATGTGTTATCTTTTACCAACCTTTTGACCAAGTATTTAAAATATTCCATGAGGCTCTTAGTTTCTGGCAACCGCTCCATCCCTAAATGATTCCTGACTTCCTCTTTGCATTCTTCTAGTATTTTCCTCTGATCCTCCTTTATTTGTGACACTCGACTTCCTTCCTTAATACATTTTTTCCACCTCTTTGCTGATTCTTTTGATATGTCTTGATGTAAGTCGAACAGGTGCTGGTTGGATATTCCTGTCAGGTCGAGTGTAGTTTCAGTAGCTGATCCGGGAGGGCTGGAAGGTCAAGTTGTTTCGATGATGATTTTTGGAGATTCATTTTTCTTACTCTTCTCTGAAGATTTTTTCGATCCCCCCCTTTATCTTGGCCTTTTGTTTTCTGTTGTGTAAGTGAGCGAGTCTACTACTGCTGTGTAGATGAGTGAGTTTGATCGAAATTTTCCCCTTTTGTTGTTTTCTCCTATTGTGTCTGTTGTGTTTCTTTTTGAAAGGGAGGTTGTTTCTCCTATTGCCGTCCTTGTTATGTATCCTTAGTCGGGGAGTTTTCTGGAAGGGATTCCTTTATATGTTCCTACCTTTGTTGTTGTTCTTCCAAGTTATCTCGTTGCTTCATTTGTTCTGCTTCTGTGGATATGCATGACATTGTCTCTACTAGCTCTGATTCATGAGTATTAACATCCTAGGTGATGACTTCCTAGGGTTCGACCTGTTGCTGTACATTTTCAAATGGATGAGCCGACTCTGTTGATGGTTTTACGATTGACTCATGCTTCTCTAGCTCATCGATTTCGATCTCTTCATCGAACAACGTGGACGGTTGATCCGAATCTATTGCTTTTGAAGACTCATCAATGATGAATTTTATTTTCTTCTTCTTTGTCGATCATTGCTCGACTATTGCTACCTGCTCAGCTGGGGGGATTCTTGTGTCAATTGAATTGTTGAGTAGGTTTTTCTTTTCTTGTCGAATGTCAACTTTACTTGAATTCCATTTTTGTACGGTCTTTTGTAATCCTTGTCGGTGTGACTATATCGGTTTGACTATTGAGGATCTTCTTCTTCTTTGTTCCCTTTGTTTCAATTTGCCGAATTATATCTTTGAGTTGCTTGACTTGTTGTTTTTGTTGTTTTGATTTCTCCATGGCCTCCTTCATTCCTAGTCCGAACGACGAGCTTAAAATATTCTTCAGTGTAGCTGTCTCCTATTGGTTTTTATTCTCCGACTACTTAATTTTTTCAACAAATTTTCTTGTAATGTTGGTCATCTTCTCCTGGATAATTGGGTCATTAAATTCAATTCCTTCAATGGATTGAAAAGTCTCCCACCAAATCTCTTATGTGTCAAAGGATATTTCTTCGAATTCGACTGCCTTTTTACCTTTATCTTTCTTTGCTAACTACTTTATTTTTGTTAGTGAGGGCCTTACAGGGATAATTGCTAGTTCTTATAGGTATTTGATAACGGAGATGGAACATAATTCCACTTCTCTTTCCTCTTCCTGTTGTGAGTGGGTAAGAGTAAATACCAATGGAAATCCTAGTTGATTAATTTCCAGGGGGATTTTGATCTCATGTCCAGTCTGTCTTTCTAACTCAGTGAAGATTTATTATGTTGTTGGATGATAATGTAGTTCTTCTAGTTCTGGGGTTAACTCAAATCCGCACAAAAGTTTGGTGTAGTCGAGTTCTAGTTGAATATGACAGGGTGTCGACACGGACTGATGAATTTCTTTCTCAACACACATCTATGTGAGCTATTATTTAAGTTTACGAACCACAGTCAAAACATTTCTTGTGGGGGTAGCATGCTAGAGGCACCAACTTTCTCTGCTGCAAAAATTATGTATTTTTCCATTGCTGGTACTTTCTTTATTAAGAAAGCGGGTTTGTAGACCGAGCTATATTTCTCCATTGATATCCATATTAGTAAGGAAGGGAACTTGATAGAATTAATTGATTCTTAACATTCCTTGTACTTTGTTCAGATGGTGTCTATCATATATTCTGCCTAGTTGAAAATTTATGAGTTTTGAAAGTTTTGGCCGATTGACTTTAACATAGTCATTTTGACATCGAACGCCCGACCAGTTGGTGTAAAGCACATGGATACAATTATTGCAGTCCATATTTCCCATAGGTTGGGGATTTTGTAAGTAAGTAACCCTTTGGAGTTCTAATCTGTTGTCGACCCGATTAACAATTGCATCCAGTCATTTGCATTGGAATTTTTCGACACCTTGACCCAAATCTTCAGAATGCTGATGATTCGATGAATGAGTCCCCCTATTATTGTGATTGGGTTATCAAGTAAAATATATCCATGATGATATCGACTAACAATGAATTTTTTCACCTCTTCTTTCCATCGACCTAAGTCGGCAACCTGCGGTGCTCCTAAGAGGTGTCTAATTCTCGCATTTTCCATGAATTCTGTTTCAACCTTCCAGCGACTGTCCACCATCCCCCATTCTATGAAGTTTTTCCATTGTTTACTCCAGTCCATCTCCTCTAGCCGCAATTGTCAGATGTTCTACATCCAGATTTGCAACGACGTTTCGGTTGCTCTATTGAAATTTTGTCTTAATATTGGTTCTTCCACTATATCAGAGGCTTGAACTTTCATTCTCGACATATCTAAATCGAGTTCGATCGTATTCAACAAATCTGAGGAAATTGTGGGTTCGTTCCTTTGCTCAATTGACTCTATACTCTCTTGTGGGGGAGAGAATAACAATGATGTGAAGTCGTAGGCGTCTTCTAGATTTATGGTAGGGAGTGGTAAATTCAGATTAAATGCGACCAACTATTTCATAGAATCATGCACCTCTGTCATAATTGTTGATGGGTTGGTCGACTCGTATGAGGGGACGCCTAGGGCAGTGCCTAGTTGGAACACATGCGAGTCTTGTCAAGCATTAGTTGTGGCAGTTTCCAATTGATTGTTGTATGTTTCAAGTTGATCCATAGTTATATCAGTGGCTGCGTAGTGATATTCTACGTCGCATCTGTTATAACCCTATAATTCATAGGATCATCTGTTGACTGGAAATTTTTCACTCTGGGTGTATAGGTTTGCAAATAATATTTCATCTCTACAAATTATTTTCAAGAGAAGCAGTGCACCAAACCCTCAAAAAGTCATTAAACCTAAGTTTTGCCTCATATATTGCATTCGCGACTGGAGAATAAAGAACACGCTTAGATCGACGGTCGATCTAGTGGCGCGTAGATCAACGACTGATAGTGGATTCTGGACCCCCTCGACTGTTCCATTTTT
>SNQJ01S0194274.1:10790-32080 GCA_010110895.2 Picea sitchensis | reverse complement strand
ATCAATCTTTAAAATGATTTGTGTATTGTAATGTGATAATATGACATTAATGACATCATTAATTCTTTGACATCAATGAAAATAATTCCAACAATCTCCCCCTTTGTCATTGATGGAAACCTTGCAATGAAACACATAGTCCACCATGCATAGAAAGAAATCTCCTCCCGTCTACAACTCTCCCCATGTCTGCAACTCTCCTATGAATAAAGATAATTCTTTCCCTATCTACAACTCTCCCCCTTTGACATCAATGGAAAAGGAATTCTTCCCCTAAACTTGTGCTTCTCCTCAAGCACTCATTCGAAGCTCCAATCAATTGTCACATTGGGTCGATCCTCAGTCGACCACTTCCAAGGAAATCATTAGTAAGTAAGAGAAACATTGCACGAATGTACAATCGATGATAGAAAATGATATGAAGTCCTCAAATATATGATCAAATGATTTCACAACCATCCATAAATCTAACCACAATCTATCTTAGTAGTCGACATTGGTCCACAATTATGTATTTTACATCTCTTCTAAAAAGATCTGAAAGTATGATTTCCATTCCTTCGATTTTTATGGTGAGGATGATGATAGGGAATATATTTTTACATAGGTTGATCAGAGGAAGTAGGATCAAGGTTAGGTTCACTTATAGGAGTAGAAAAACCTAAGATATCGACAACAATGTCATATGTATTCTCAAATGATTCCATGTGAGGAACAAGAAACTCATCATTCTGTTTGGCATAATCAATAGTAGGTTGCTCTTTTGGAAAACCAGTTTGAATTCTACCTACAACAAATAAATGTTCCCTATTTGTAGCAAGGTCAAGTGTAGGTAGGGAGGAAACAACAACATCATATCCAATGTAGGTCTTAATGAATGGAGACCTTTAAAAATTGATGATATCATCTAATATTTCAATACTCTTTTCAAACTTCAAGCTTCTTTTCATCTAAATAATTGTTTTCTCTGGTTTCTTTCTTAAGGAAACAATTTCATATTCTATCACTTTGCAATTTTCTTCCTTTTTCTTCAGTTGGATTCTCACCACTTCATCCATCCTTCTTTCTTCTTCTAATTGAACCTTTAGGTTCATGATATTATTTTATGTTTCTTCAAGACTTTCTGACATTTTGGATTTTGAATCATGATCCTCTTCTTCATAGTTTTGCAGTTGCTCCTTTTGTTTGAATTTTTTTTTCCTAATCTTCTTTATTTTGCTTAAGGCACACATGAGTACCTCTTCAAGATCCACTTCCCCATCTATTTCGATATTTTCTTCTTCTTCTAAATCCATCATTTCTTTCCATTTATCTTCATCAATATTTTTTTCTCTGGCCATGAAAATAGTTTCTTCTTTTTCACTATCGAAGATAAATTCATTGCTCTCTTCAGATGAGCTACTTTCCTCTTTCTAGTAAAGAATTTTCTTTTTCTTATGGAAGTTTTTCTTCTTTTCATGCTTACCATTTTTATGAGGTTTCCTCTCTTTATTAATGTTATGCTATTCTTCATCATCACTATCATTTTTCACATATGGACACTCAATAGAAAAATGTCCTACTTTTCCGTAGTTAAATAATTTGAAGGGCAACTTACCTTTATATTTTTCAGATCCTTTATTGAGTTTCCTCACAAAAATTGTTTCCTCTGCATCTTATTCATTGTCAGAGCTATCGCTTGATTCATGCTCTCCATTCTTTGTCTTCTTTGAATCTTTGAAGGTTGCTTCTTTCTTTGATGGATTTTTTTTCTCTTTCCTAATTTCATATGTCATGTGGATCCCATACAATTCATTCATTGTTAATTAATCAAGATCCTTTATTTCTTCAATGGAAGAAACTTTGGCATCAAATATTAAGGGGAGTGACCATAACACCTTTTGTACAATCATTGGTTCTTCAACCTTTTAACCAAGTCCTCTAATGTTGTTGACAATTTCATCCACATGGAGAAGATAGGATACAACATTTTCTTTGTCTTTCCTTTTTAGATTCTTGAACTATCTTCTATGATTTTGGAGTTTTTCCTTCTTAACCTTGTCATCACCTTCACATATATTTTGAAGCTTGTCCCAAATTTATTTTTTCTATCCACAATGCATCACCTTGAGAAACCCATATTATGATATACCACATAAGATGGCATTCATGGCTTTTGCATTATTTTCACTAGGCTTCTTCCAGGCCACACACGTTGGTGGAGTTGTTGGGGTTGTATAACCACTCAGGATTGATTTCCAAATATCAAAACCAATAGTCATTGAATAGGTTCACATCCTTATGCTCCAAAAGACATAGTTTGTTGCATCAAGCAATGGAGCCCTATTTGTGGAGAAACCTTCTGTCGACCATGTGTGGTCCTGAGATCTACCTTCTAGTGGTTAGATTGTTTCCAAAGGAACTTGCTCTAATACAAATTGTTGAGCACACACTTATACTAATGGGGGGGGGTTAATTAGTATAAGACAGTATAAGACAATTTTTTTATTTGTCAAACATTCATCAACCATAAGAAAAAAAATCATATATTAACTATAGAACATGGAACAAAATATTTGCGTGGAAACCTTTTCGAGAGAAACCCACAAAAAAATTATTTATAATTCTTTGTAGGTACCAACCTACTATTAAGAATATTTCTAGGCATGAACCCAATAGAGAAACCAATCCCCACTGATACAAATATTGGTAAGCACCAACCTAATCTTACAAATATTCGTAGACACCAATCTACTGGAGACTCCAAATTCCAATCCCCACCTCTAAGAACCAACTTAGCAAGAGAAACCAATCTCTTTCATATATTTGTAGAAACTAGTATACTAGAGACACTAATCCCCACCACTAAGCACCAACTTAGCAAGAGACACCAATATCTTACATAACTTTGTACACATCAATCTACTAGAGACATCAATCCCCACTACTAAGCACCAACTTAGCAAGAGACAACAATGTCTTTCAGATATTCATAGACACCAATCCCCACCACTAAGAACCAACTTAGAAAGAGACACCAATCTACTGGAAACACCAATTCCCACCATTAAGCACCAACTTAGAAAGATACACTAATATATGATTTTCACCAACCTTCACCGAGTCTTCTTGCTATTTCTTGCTTCACCATTTCTACTCACTGATACTACCTTTCCTAGGTATTTTCTCTGCTTCTTCCTTCACCAAGTATACTCACTACTTTTTTCCTTTACCAAGTCTGACAAAAATTTGAATTTCCAAATGACAACTTTCCCAAAGCTTGTTGTTTTGGGCCTCTTCCCAAGATTGAAATTGCACAACATGCCATGTATCCAATTTTGTAGATATGATTCTGATATTTTTACCTAAGGTAATTATATATGTCTCCTTTGATCTTTGAAATTTCCACAGTCTGAAGAGTCTCAGAAGTGAAGTTATAGTGAAAATGTCAAACTAACCTATTTGAAACTAATCTCAGGACCATTCAGAAACCCTAACTTCCACATGACATATCTCTTAAAGTATATTGAGCAAGAATATTCAATTTTTATTGCAAGTACACCAATATCTCTCCTCTTTCTTTGCAAATTATCATGGTATAAAACATCCCACAGAATAAGTTATAGCAAAAGTTCCATGATGACCTACTCTAAATAGATTTTAGGATCATTTAGGAACCCTAACTTCCATAGGGAATATATCTGAAAGTATAGGAACCAACATTTGATATTTTTACCACATGTACACAAAGATCTCTCCTATGTCTTTACAAAATATGAGGGTCTGAAACATACCATAAAATAAGTTATAGCAAACGTTCCAAGCTTTCCTATTTGAAACTGATTTCAGGAACCCTAACTTCCACATGGCATATCTATGAATGTGTAGTGAACCAACTTATGAATTTTTTACCACTAGTACACCAAGAAATCTCCTCCGTCTATTCCAAATTTCAAGGTCGAAAATGTCCTAGAAACAAAGTTATTGAGAAAATTCCAAGATGACCTGAAACTGATTTCACAATTCAATCTTTGCCAATCTATTTTTCACACTCACAATTTATGTTAATGATTTCTCTTTTTATACCTTTTCATAAACCTTGATGNAAATGTCCTAGAAACAAAGTTATTGAGAAAATTCCAAGATGACCTGAAACTGATTTCACAATTCAATCTTTGCCAATCTATTTTTCACACTCACAATTTATGTTAATGATTTCTCTTTTTATACCTTTTCATAAACCTTGATGAACGAACATGTCCCTTAATTAAATAATTAATTCCCAATACCATGGGAAAATACCCCAAATACCGTGGGAAAATACCCCAAACCCATGGGTTTGAAACCACCATTTCACTTTTTAATTTTTCACATGCACCCCTTTTTTAATATACTTGTATACCTATATATAAATCAATCTTGGAAATGTTGTGTGTATTGTAATGTCGTAATATGACATTAATGACATCATTAATCCTTTAACATCAATGAAAATAATTCCAACACCTAGTTGTAATTTGGTGTTAGGAGTCCAATGCAACTAAGGGTTCATCCATCCAAGATGCAATTAGAGTTTTATGGTGAGTTGCAACTCACCTCCTCATCCATTTAGGGACATATTGACAATTTCGTACAAGGGCATAAAATCCAAACCGAGCAATGTAACTGAGTTTTGTAAGCTCCTACAAGTGTGTTTGGCCAAGGCCCACATGGCCATGCTACCCAAAATCACTTGACATAGTGTTCTTCAAAATCGAACCCATGTTCAGAAGTTGCATTGTGCCTCACTGGTAAAAACCCTAGTTCTAGAGATCCTCCAACAAATTCTTTTTCAAGCAACATAATCATAGGGGAGGGGTCCCCTTATTTGTAATCCGATATCATCAGTCCATCACAACTGACGGTTCATCCATCAGAGGCTTGATTATATTTTTATAGCGATATGCAACTCATCTCCTCAAGCCATTCAAGGACATTGAAATTTGGTTTGGGGGAATATATTCCAAATCAAGCGACATAATTGAGTTTCGTAAGCTCCAATTTTTTTTTGGTATTGGTGATGGTTGTGAGGTGTTGTGATTGGTGTTGCATAGAGATCTTGGTATCGGTGATGGTTGTGAGGTGTTGTGATGTGCATGGTTGATGCACTTATGATGGTACAGGTTGTACTAGTTGTTGATGTACCTGATTGGTTGATGTAATGTTCCCAAGCCAATTTTTTTGCTTGGAACACTAACTGACCACTGATTTACTTGTTTGTTGTGTGTGTTTGCAGGTTGGCCTCTCAAATTTTGGCCTTAGGGTTATATTCAGTTATTAAGTACAGATCTGAAGATGTAATCAATGAAAATACAAGATCTAACCAGTACACAAGATATGAGACCAAATAGCATAGATCTGACCTTTATTATTATGAAAAGCAAGAACCTGATACAAAGTGGATGCAGATCTGGAATAACATCAGATGGCTCCAAGAGATAATATATGAGCTACTACAAAATGCTCTAGATAAGACAATGAAAGCCTCCAAAGGCTGGATATACAATGAAGGTCAATGCAAGAAGAACCCAGGTCAAGTCCAAACCCCCCTGGTTGATGGCACGTCCTGCTGAAGAGGTAAGAAGACCAAGATTCTGGCCCAGTTGAAGGAGATATCCAAATAGTACTAAACTTCATAGAAAGATATATCGGGGCAAGTAGAATCCCTCCATGAAGTCTCAAGCCAAGATTCCAAGGTCTACCCCTCCAAACTACTGAAACCCTAATCTAGATTGCACCCTCTTGAAGACTGTCAAACTCAATATTTCGGCCTTGATGGAGGAAGCCTTCAAATACCCTGAAAATCTCTTGAAAGATAGACCGGTCTACCACAAGTTGCTGTGAGAAGTCTCAGGGTCAGATATGAGGTATAACCCTTCCAAACTGCATAGATTTGAAACACAGTTGCGCCCTCCTCTAAAAAATGTCCCAAAGCTCTAGATAATAATCTAGCAAGAGTAACCCTCCAAAAATACTCCAAATATGATGAACAAGACCCTGGAAGTAATACCCAGGTGCTAGAATGTCAATAGACCCTGTTACTAAGCTGGATTGAACTCCTCTCCAAGAAATGATGCACCCCTGCTGGAAAACCCTCAAGGGTATGACCTGCTACCCTCCTGAATCGATGATGGTACCTGTGAATACTATAGAATGGTGAGGGTGGAGTGTTTCATCCCCAAGACCAAGCTTGGAACAAGATGAGTGGAATCTTTCACCACTGAGTTGTTCTCTAGAGTTTGTATTCTCAAAACCCTCAAAACTATGCGCTCAAGAGCTCAATAGCCAAATGCAATAATATCCAATATCAAGTGAGAGGTGCGCCCTAGACTTTCCTTTATACCTCTTTATGTTTCTTTGTTGAGTTAAGTTAACCCTGAGCTTCAACTCCTAACTCAACCTCAAGCGTTATATTCCTCTAGTGAGTTACTTTTTACCTTTTTACCTTTTTCAAGTCAACTTCAAAATATAACATTGAGTTAGATGACCTTTCCCCATGCTGCATGAGACTATGATCTAGTGGGGATGACTAGACCATTAAGTCTCTCCCAAACCTCTTCATCAAGAGGTGGGGGACATTACAATCTCCCCTGCTAGAAATTGCTTGCCCACAAGCAATTTCGAACCTGTCTCCTGTATCACCTATTCATTCTCTCACATGGCATCCTCAATGGGTAAGTCTTTCCATTTGATTAAGTATTCTCGGATGCTTCTCCTCCATATTTTCTTTTCCCAAACCTCCAATATTTCCTCCGGCACCAGTACCAATTGGCCCTCTTCATCTAAAGATGGCAACACCTCAAGTGGGGTGATGTGTTGACCAATGTGTAAGGTAGATAGAGAGGTAGTGAGGGTGGACAGAGGGCCCATAGTGATAATAGTGGAGTTCATTCAATGTAAGGTGGACTAGGTCCACTATATTATTAATTAAGGCCCACTATGGTAGTTAGATATAATAAATGGGTAGTTAGATATAATAAATGTAAGAGGACTTCTAGAAGATTCCTCCTCTAGAATGTTATTAGGTGATGGTAGCACTATATAAATGGGTTCAAGAAATGCAATGGGACATGAAAAGAAGTATTATATTTGGAGCGGTAGTTCAATAGGAGGAATCCCCCTCGAAGAGACAAGTGAATAGGAGAGGATCCCTTCCATAATAGGATCCATTGTATGGTGTTTCCCTACCTCAAGGGTTTGATAGTAATAAGAGATATTTTGCATATTGTTCTTATATATATATTGTGGTGTTTTTGTGTTTAGTCTTTGGTTCTTAACAAGTGGTATCAAAGCACTTTCCTTGGCAGACATTGTGGGCAAATATTTTTTTTTTTTACAGATTTTTTTTTGGAGAAGAAAAAAGAGGGCCGTGATATTACAAAATTGTTTGGTATATTTATATGTAAAATTTGTAGAAAAAAGTTGTATATCTGAGTTCCTCTCAAAAAAATACCCAATTTGAAAAAAAAAATCGTCTGAAACAGAGTCCAGGAAGTCAAGATATTGAAGTTTTAAAATCTGTAAATTTTTAGGGTTTTTTCGGCAGACGACGGCATGATTGTTTTTATTTCTGTAGTAGTTGGAGGTCGAATTTGCCAAAACAAATTATAGATATGATTTTATTTGAAAATTGCACCCAATTTCAAAAAAAAAAAATCAGCCGAAACGAAGTCCGGGAAGTGAAGTTATGAATATTTTAATTTCAATAGTTTTTCAGGGTTTTTCCGGAAAACGCCACGATTTTCTACAGTAAGTTATTGTTCTAGTTTTTTGGTTTTTTCATGACGGCTATGGGGATGAAGAGTTCATAGGGTTATTAGATAGCTATTTCCTCTCAAACACTCAAATAAATTCTTGAAGCATTCAAATCTCAATTGTATGACACATTGAATGACAAATTGGATGTCTTTGTAGATGGCCTCACAGACGACCGTTAGATATAATAAATGTAAGAGGACTTATTAGAAGGTTCTACTTATAGAATATTCCTCCTCTAGAATGTTCTTAGGTGATGGTATCACTATATAAAGGGGTGCAAACAATGTAATGGGACATGAAGAGAGTATTGTATTTGGAACGATAGTTCAATAGGAGAAAGAGGCAAGTGAACAGGAGAGGATCCCTTCCATAATATGATCCATTGTATGGTGTTGCCCTACCTCAAGGGTTTGATAGTAATAAAAAAGATTTTGCATATTGTTCTTGTATATCTATTGTGGTGTTTTTGTATTCATTATTTGGTTCTTAACAAGTGGTATCAGAGCACTTTCCTTGGCAGACATTATGGACAAATCTTTTTTATTTTTACAGATTTTTTTCGGAGAAGAAAAAAGAGGGCCGCGACATTCCATAAATTTTCAGTATATTCATGTGAAAAATTTGTAGAAACACGTTGTAGATATGAGTTCCTCTCAGAAAAACACCCAAGTTGAAAGAAAAATATTCTGAAACTGAGTCTGGGAAGTCAAGATATTGAAGTTTTAAAATCTGCAATTTTCCAAGGTTTTTTCCACGGACAGCGGCGTGATTTTTTTATTTCTGTAGCAGCTGGAGGCCAAATTTTTCCAAACAAAGTACAGATCTGAGTTCCTCTCACAATTTCACCCAATTTCAAAAAACAATCAGCCGAAACGAAGTCCGGGAAGTCAAGTTATGAGCATTTTAGATTCAACAGTTTTTCAAGGTTTTTTTCGGAAAAAGTTGTGATTTTTTGTCGTAACTTATTGTTCTATTTTTTGGGTTTTTTCATGATGGATGCAGGACCAAAGAGTTCGTAGGGTGATCAGATGTTTATTTCCTCTCAAAACCTCAAAGAAATTCTACAAATTACTGAAGCATTCAAATCCCAATTGTATGACACATTGAATGCCAAATTGGATGACTTTGTAGATGGCCTCACAAATGACCTCAATGATAGTTTTCGTAGTATTCAAGATTCATTGGATAGCATGCAAGAGAGGTTTCTTATGGAAGACATCAGGGATGAATATAATCAAGAAATATATGCTTGGTATGATTTGGAGGGTGATTGCGATGATTGGTATATGGATAGTTGTCATTTCTGGGATGACAACCACTTTCATATTTTATCCACCTTCTGTAGAGAGCATCAATGTGACAAATCAGGAGCCAATGATTATTACCAGTGTCCATCCTGCATATTCTACAGTGGTATTATTCCTTCTAGATTCTACTACGACCCATTCCCACTATGTGGATGGATCTTCTTATTTGGATCCAGATGACATGTGTAAGTCTTTGGAGCATCATTTTGAGTTGGTTATTAGGTTCCAAAATCTTCCACGAGGAGTTCACATGAGCACTTGGACATGGGACCTGGGATTACAATGGCGGTTGGTCTACTTCAACATGGTGGATTTCCTTTCTACATGGGACCTTGGTTCTCTAATCTTCTTCAACATTATGGTCCAAAAATATCCATGGGACCCTGGTATATGATTGTACATCAAGCGTTGAGGACAATGCTTTCACAAGGGGGATGGAATGTTAAGTAGCTAGAGAGGTAGTAGTGGGGGCCTAGAGGGCCCATAGTGATAATAGTGGAGGTCATTCAATGTAAGGTGGACTAGGTCCACTATATTATTAAATAAGGCCCACTATGATAGTTAGATATAATAAATGGGTAGTTAGATATAATAAATGTAAGATGACTTATCGTAAGGTTCTACTTCTAGAAGATTCACCCTCTAGAATGTTCTTAGGTGATGGTAGCACTATATAAAGCGGTTTAAACAATGTAATGGGACATGAAAACAGTATTGTATTTGGAGTGGTAGCTCAATAGGAGGATGCCCCCTCGAAGAGGTAAGTGAATAGGAGAGGATCCCTTCCATAATAGGATCCATTGTATGGTGTTTCCCTACCTCAAGGGTTTGATAGTAATAAAAGAGATTTTGCATATTGTTCTTGTATATCTTTTGTGGTGATTTTGTATTCAACCTTTGTTTCTTAATACAATGGCTCTCTTTAGGCATGACACATGGAAAACATTGTGTATCTTGTTGCCCTGTGGAAGCTCAAGCTCATGAGCCATGACCCCTACCTTCCTGTTGATCCTGTAGGGTCCAAAGAACTAGGGTTGGAGTTTTTCTACTCCACTCCTTTTGATAGAAGCATGTTTGTATGGTTGGAGCCTTAGGTAGACCAAGTCACCAACCTCAAAAGTACGCTCTACCCGATGTTTGTCTTCTTGGACCTTCTGCTTATTTTGTGCCCTTTGTAGATGATCCTTCAATTCCCTGAGTATATCCTAACTCTGCTACACCCAATCCTCTACCATTGGAGCTTTGCTATCACCAAAGGAAATCTCTACAAAAGAGAGTGGGTCATAGTTGTACAAAGCCCTGAATGGAGTCATGCCTATGGACATGTGATAAGTGGTGTTGTAACAGTATTCCCCCAGGTGTAGCCACCTAACCCATGCTTTTTGCTACCCTGCTACATAATTCCTGAGGTATTCTTCTACCCATTTGTTGACTATTTCGGTTTTCCCATCAGTCTAAGGATGATAACTAGTGCTAGGGGTCAAGGTTGTACCAACCATACTGAATAACTCATTCCAAAAGGTTCTCATGAATCATCTATCCATGTCACTAACAATGGTTTTGGGTAGACCATGTAGTCTGAAGATCTCTCTGAAGAATAATTTAGCCACCTGTGTTGCACTGAAGTTTATAGCAATGGAGAAGAAGTGTGCAAATTTAGTCAACCTGCCCACCACTACGAAAATACAATCCTTACCCTGTGCCCATGGCAACCTTGTAATGAAGTCCATGGAGATGCTCCCCCATTTGTGCTCTGGGATGGGTAGAGATTGTAGCAGTCCTGTTGGATGTGTGTGCTCATCCTGATTTTCCTAGCAAGTAGTGCACTCCTTGATGTGACTCATCACATCTTTTTTGAGGCCCTTCCAGGAGAACCTTTCCTTTACCTGCCTGTATGTTTTGTCAATCCCTTGGTGCCCTGCCACCGGTGAATCATGACATGCATGTAGTATCTTGGCCTTGAAGGTTGACTCAGGGACCAAGAAGATTCGACCCTTGTAGTAGATGATGTCATCTATGACTCTGAAGTTGTCATTCTTCATTTTCCCATCCATCAATTGACAAGCGAACTGATTTTTGGAATATTCCACTAAGAGGTGGGCCTTCCAGTCAACTGATATATCTGTCATGGTATAAACTGATGGCCTCTGGGATAATGCATCTGCAACTATGTTGTTTTTCCCTTTGGAAAATTCAATGTCAAATTCAAAGGCCTATATCTTGTTGACCCACTTTTGTTGCCTCTCATTTAAGTTCTTCTGTTCCAAGAAGTACTTAAGGCTATTATGATCTGATTGCACCACAAATCTTGCACCTACCAAGTATTTCCTGAATTTGGCCAAGGCGTGCATGATAGCCAACTTCTCTTTTTCATAGATGGTGTAAAGCAGCTCAGGGCCCCTCAATTTATGGTTCTCATAGGCAAGACGATGCTTCTTTTGCATTAGTATGGCCCCAATGCCTTCTCTGGAGGCATCACACTCCAATGTGAAGGGTTGGCCGAAATCTGGCAAGGCTAACACTGGGCATGTGCTCATTACCTTTTTCATCCTGTCAAATGTAGATTGTGCCTCTTCACTCCATTTGAAAGCTCCTTTCTTCGTCAGATCAGTCAAGGGTGCACAAATTTGGGAGAACCCCTTGATGAATCTCATGTAATAGCTGCAAATACCGAGAAATCCCCTCAACTCTATAAGATTTTTAGGTGTGGGCCACTCAACTATCGCTTGGATATTCTCCTGATGCACCTATACCCCTTTAACTCCAATGATGTGCCCCAAGTAGAGGACCTCATTCATCCCAAATTCACATTTGGAATCCTTTCCATAAAAGGATTGGTCCTCCATGATAGTTAAGATCTATTCCACATGTTGAAGATGTTCCTCCCAAGTCGTGCTATAGATTAGCAAGTCATCAAAAAACATGACTGGAAACTATGACTGGAATGTGGTGGGTGCATTAGTCAGTCCAAATGGCATCACTAAGAACTCATAGTGGCCGTAGTGACACCTGAAGGCAGTCTTGGGAATGTCCTCCTCCCTCATTTTGATTTGATGGTAACCAGAGTGCAAGTCAATCTTTGTGAAGTAAACAACCCCATGAAGCTCGTCCAATATCTCATCAATCCTCAGAATGGGATACCTGTTTTTGATAGTCTTCTTGTTTAGTGCCTTGAAGTCAATGCACATGCACATGGTTCCATCCTTCTTCTTAACCAGTACCACTGAAGAGGAAAAATGGATGGAACTTGGTCTAATGTGACCCATATCTAAGAGCTCTTTGATGGCCTTCTCTATCTCATCCTTGTACTTATTTGGGTGTATGTAAGGTGTGGTGATGACTGGTTTTTCCCCCTCTTCCAACTCAATGATATGCTCAAATCCCCTATCTGGTGGCACACCTGGTGGAATGGGTCCAAACACCTTATTGTGTTTGTCAATGATCCTGTGGATATCTAGTGTGTAGTGAACCTTCCCCTTTTTTTCTACACGTGCCAAAATATTTCACTCAACAGCATATACAATCTCCTCTCTCCTGAAAATGGCCTCCATACGCTTCGCTATGACTACCCTAGTTGTGTTTCCTATCATGCCTCTGAGGACTACCTTTCTTCCACTCTCCTTTGTGAAAGACATATCCATGGTCTTGTAGTTGGTGGTGATAGGCCCCAACATACTGAGCCACTATACTCCAAGGATTATATTTGTGTCAGGGAGGTCCATCACATAAACATCCTATACTAAATCATTCCTACCCAGTGTAAGCTTCATCTTTGGAATGTACCTGTTACAAGGCATGGTGCTTCCTTCTGCTACCTCCACCTTGAATCCTTCAAACTCAACTTTGGGTATATGCCTTCTCTGTAGCAATGCCGAGTCAATAAAGTTGTGAGAAGCACCCCCATCAATGAGCACTGACACCTTTTTCCCCTGCAATACTCCTCTCATCCCGAAGGTGTTGTACTTGGGTACCCCACTGATGGATGCCAATGTAGCCTTCTCCTATGTTTCACTATTGTGACCTGTAGCCTCCTCTTCTGCAGTTTCGATGGTGTCTGCCTCCATGTATTGGATGTGGCCGAAATCCTCCTCCTCTTCATTGTCAAATGTTACCTCAATGTAATGAACCTGGCCACGGCCCATACACTTGTGTGATGGATTACATGGTTCTTTGCATGTGTAGCATAGTTTTTTTCTTCTAAGTTCTCTTCTCGTGTTCTCATCCATACTACCTCTTCCCCTATCAAACCCCCTTGGGTCTCTTCCTCCTGGATTCACTGGAGGTCTTTGATCTCTCCCTCCAGATTTTAGAGGTGGTCTAGGCACAAATTTCAGTTTTGCAGTTGGCCCCAGATCTCTCATCCTCCAGATATCATCCTATAAGTTGGTAGGCTTAAAATCCTTAACCCAACCCTTCAAGGGCTCCATCAACCCCTCGGTGAAGAGCATCATGAGTCTAGACTGTGACACGTCCTGCACCATGACTGCTAGCCTATGGAATGCCTCAATATACACCTCTGGTGCTTCTGTCTATCTGAGTTGTGTGAGTTCCCTGAAATGTAGTTCTGGATCCCCCTGGTCAAACCTGTCAATGAGCCTCTGAGTAAACATTTTGTATGCCACTATCTGATTATGTCCAAGTGTGGTAAACCCATGGTACCACCAGTCATGAGATTTTTCATCCAAGTACATGGTAGCAAACTTGATGGCATGCATCTCCCTCATAGGGTTAAGCTGCAGGTAAGTGTCTAGTTTATGTACCCATGCTTGTGCAGTCATCTTGGTCGAACCATCAAAGTAGGGGATCTCCATATTCCCAGCCCTATGCTCAAGCTCATAGTTGTTCCTATGGTACGACCTGGGCTTGTTTCTGAATTTTAATCCACAAAATTGATCTAGGGTGATTTGTCTCTGAACTGGTAAGCTCAATGAGTTGCAATCCCTGATATATTGATCAAACTGATCATCAAACTCATCTGGGTGGTTGGGTTGTGTGGGTTCATTTGTGAATGAGGGTAAGTATGGTCTAGGAGTGGTCCTACTACCTGTCTTCCCCTGTGGTGCTCCCCCTCCATGGCTTCCATCAGAATGATGATAGTGAATATGTTCCTGCTGATATCTGTTCCCTCCACGAGATCCACTAGTTTCCTTGTTGACACAAGATTTTGGGCATTTCCCCTTATGAGTCATCTCCAATAAGATTTATACTATCTTTGTTTGGTTTTAATCTACCTTCCTCAAGGTCTCTGATATTACGGCATGTCCCCTACGGTTTGCCTCTTGGATTTCTTGTAAGTGGTTGACCAATGTACTCTCTGTCCAGAGTATGGATTTACGTAGTTCCTGTGTCAAGGTTGCCAAGCCCTGTGGCTCACTATCCTCACCTGAACCCTCCATATCGGCCTCTGCCTCACCTGTTTGTTTCCTCCTTCTGCCCATATAAATTCCAGTGAACTTCTGCATGCACTAATCCTCACAGGATAGGAGGATCAAAGCTCTAATACCACTGTAATGTTCCCAAGCCAATTTTTTCGCTTAGAACACTAACTGACCACTGATTTACTTGTTTGTTGTGTGTGTTTACAGGTTAGCCTCTCAAATTTCGGCTATAGGGTTATATTCAGTTATTAGTCACAGATCTGAAGATATAATCAATGAAAATACAAGATCTAACCAGTACACAAGATATGGGACCAAATAACATAGATATGACCTTTATTATTATGAAAAGCAAGAACCTGATACAAAGTGGATGCTGATCTGGAATAACATCAGATGGCTCCAAGAGATAATATATGAGCTACTACAAAATGCTTTGTATAAGACAATGAAATCCTCCAAAGGCTAGATATAAAATGAAGGTCAATGCAAGAAGAACCAGGTTCAAGTCCAACCCCCCCTGGCTGATGGCACGTCCTGCTGAAGAGATAAGAAGACCAAGATTTCAGCCCAGCTGAAGGAGATCTCCAAATAGTACTAAAATTCACAGAAAGATATATCAAGGCAAGTAGAATCCCTCCATGAAGTCTTAATCCAAGATGCCAAGTTCTACCCCTCCAAACTGCTGAAACCTTAATCCAGATTGCGCCCTCCTGAAGACTGTCAAACTCAATATTTCGGCCCTGATGGAGGAAGCCTCCAAATGCCCTGAAAATATCTAGAAAGATAGATCAGGCCACCACAAGATGTTGGGATAAGTCTCAGGGTTAGATATGAGGTATAACCCTTCAAAACTGCATAGATCTGAATCACAATTATGCCCTCCTTCTCTAAAAAATGTCCCAAAATTCCAAATAATAATCTAGCAAGAGTAACCCTCCCAAAATACTCCAAATGTGATGAAAAAGACCCTGCAAGTAATACCCAGGTGATAGAATGTCAATAGACCCTGTTACTAAGCTGGATCAAACTCCTCTCCAAGAAATGATGTGCCCCTGTTGGAAAAACCTCAAGGGTACAGCCTGTTGCCCTCCTGAATCGATGATGGTACCTGTGAATACTATAGAATGGTGTTGGTGGAGTGTTTCATCCCTGAGACCAAGCTTGGAACAAGGTGAGTGGAATATTTCACCACTAAGTTTTTCTCTAGGGTTTGTATTACCAAAACCCTCAAAACTGTGTGCTCAAGAGTCCAATAGCCAAATGCAATAATATCCAAGATCAAGTGAGAGGTGCACCCTAGGATTTTCTTTATACCTCTTTATGTTTCTCTGTTGAGTTAAGTTAACCCTGAGGTTCAACTCCTAACTCAACCTCAAGCGCTCTATTCCTCTAGTGAGTTACTTTCTACCTTTTTACCATTTTCAAGTAAACTTCAAAATATAACATTGTGTTAGCTGACCTTTCCCCATGCTGCATGAGACTATGATCTAGTGGGGATGACTAGACCATTAAATCTCTCCCAAACCTCTTCATCACGAAGTGGGGGACATTACAGTTGATGAGATTATTGTGACTAGTTATTGGCACAAGTTGTTGGTTATAGATTGTTGGTACAGGTGTTGTTACAGGTTGTTGGTATAGGTTGTTTGGTACAGGTTGTTACAGTTTTTTGGTACATGTTTTTTGGTACAAGTTGTTACAAGTTGTTGGTACAGGTTGACAATGAAAAAGTGACAGTGACAGTGACAGTGACATTTACAGGTTGTCTACATTTGGCACTTATATTTTAGTGTAGTAGGATGGGGAAAGGATAGGTGGTTGGAACCACCTTCCGGTTGCATCCAGAGAACTAGGGAGTTGGAGCCAGAGAATTAGGGGTTGGAGCCTCCTTCTGGTTGGAGCCAGAGAATTGGGTGGTTGTAGCGACCTTCTGGTTGGAGCCGAAGAACACAGGGGGTTGGAGAATCCTTTTAGTTAGAGCCAGAAAATTGGGTGGTTGTACCACCTTCCGGTTGGAGTTGGAGAACACAGGGGATTGGAGGCTTCTTCTGGTTGGAGCCAGAGAATTGGAAGTTGGTGCTTCCTTAAATGTAATTCTTAAATATATATAAGAAAATTGTTTCGTGGTTTTCTCCCACATTGGGTTTTGACGTAAAATATTGGCATACTGTGCATTGTGTGGATGTGGCTATTATTTTTTATTTTTCACTTATGGATGTTAATGTTATATGATGCAATAAGATATTACTAATGAACTAATGAACATTGTTGAATAAGTTAAAGGAATATACATTGTGGTTAAAAGGATTAATAAGTGGTATGAATTTTTCATTACTGATTCACCCCCCCTCTCAATAATCCAACAGAGGGGGGGTACAGAGAGAGATAGTGAGAGGGAAGGGGAAGGAGATAGAGGCAAGGGAGGTAGAGAGAGGTAAAGAGATAAAGTGGGGAGATTGGGGGAGAGAGAAGGAGGGGGGAGAGGGGTATATGTAGGAGAGAGAGGGGGGGAGGGGAGGAATAATGGAAGGGGAGGGAAAGAGAGAGAGTGTCTAAGAGTGTGAGATGGAGGGAGAGGGGGATAGAGAAGTGGGGTAGAGAGAGAAAGTGAGAGGAAGGGGGGGAGAGAGAGAGAGGGGGATAGAGAGATATTGAGAGGAAGGGGGGAGAGAAAGAGGGAGACAAAGAGGAGGTAGAGAGAGAGAATGTGTGTGTGTGTGTGAGAGAGAGAGAGAGGGAAGGAAAGGGAGGTAGAGAGAAAGGGGGGGGGAGTGGGGAAGAGAGAGGGAGGTGGATATAGAGTGAGGGGGAGAGAGGCGTAGATATAATATATAGGGGAGGGAGGAGAAGGAGATAAGGGGAGAGAGGGAGAGAGTGAGAAAAATAAGAAGAGAGGTCGAGTTTGACATGGAGAGAGAGGGAGGGAGGGACAGGGCTAGTGATCCAGATTATTTTCCACACGAAATGAGAGTGGAGATATAATAAATAAATGTACATAGATATATCAAATATACAATAATATAACAGAGATATATCATAGATACAACCATAAACACTGAGATACAATAATACACAGTTTCTATTAATGAGCAAAATGTACAAAACTGTAGAAATATAGAGTGAAAGACTCGCTAGAATGGTGACAGCTTATCTCTGAGAAGAGATGTAATGACTATGATAATTTGCAAGAATATGATTGTTATAATGAGGCTCCAAAGGCCTTTTTAACATAAGGAAAATCCAAAACCCTAACCCGGAAGATGAAAATCCAATAGTTTTGTGGACCCTGTTTTGGTTAGTTTGGTGTATCAATTTCTCGGGGGCATAACTTTAGCATACGATCTTCGTTTGGGACGCATGATATCTCATTGGAAAGGTATATATGAGGAGATTCATTTTGGGGGATCAATGAGAGCCTTTTATTATATTTTAGGTGTTAGATCGTGAAAAAATATTCATTTAGGCCCTCAAAATGGCCCCGCAAGTTCAGGACCCGAAAAACTACTAAAATAGTAAATTGCCAACAACCTGTTTTGAGATAGTTGGAATAAGTGGGTGGCTAGTGATATGCACCTAGATCAATCCTCCCTCATTAGGATGAAATGGTCTCCATTGCATTTATTTCCCAAGGGAGAGGTGAAATCGTTTGTTGAATCTGAATCTTGGTGAGGTGCTTGCCTTACTAGAGAAGTTGCGTTGCTTGGCTTTTGGAAGGTTGTCGAGAACCTGATGAGATAAATGTGTGCAGAAGGAATATTTTCACTTTTCGTCACTGTTTTTTATCTTCTTCTACTAGATAGAAGATTCTTGGACTAAGGCTGCAGTGGTTGCAGTTTCCTTCTATTCACCTTTTGAACATATTGTGAAGACGCTGAATTTTGTAGTATGAGATATACCTTGTGGCACTGTTTTGGTGGTACAGTAATTGAAACTACCTTTGGTATCCTGTAGATATGAACCCCTAGAGTAACAATGACACTACAAGGTCGAGACTCATAAATAGCATGGCACTTCCACTTATATGGTTGGCCCAAAAGAACATCACAGAAATCCAACGGAGCAACATCACTTAATACCTCATCCTTGAAGAGTTGGATGCTCTATGAAAATCAACACTGCTGGCTAACATGAAGATATCATCCCCGACGATGCTACTCAATGTTGTATGGTTGCAGGTGTGGTGTTGTTGAAAATCCCAACTGTTTGATGACCTCTGTTGAGATGAGGTTTTTGTGGCTTCTTCTATTAAGAATAAAATGCAGTGGGGTCTGCTTCACCTGCATTTGTGAATGAAAAAGGTGCTTCCCCTCTTCAGGATCAGCTGGTTATTCTAGTTGAATTGTTGCAGTCGTGATAGTAGCAATGGGGTCTGCGTCAATGATTTGTCTTCTCCCATAATTTTTTGAATCAATGTTCGACCCATTTTCTTTGATATCGACCACCAATCATTGTTTTGAGCAACATTCATCAGTGTCGTGCCAGGGGATTTTGTGAAAATCGCACCACTTTTTAGTTTCCTTCCTCATCTTTCCATTACCCTTATTTTTCTGTGGCTTGGAATGGTTTTCTAAAGACTATTTTTTAGGGTCATCTTTACCATACTTTGGTTGTTGTGGATTTGAAGACCCAAACTCCCACTTGTTTTGGTGCTTAAATTTCTTCTCGATTTTAACATCATATCGATAAGAAACACCCAATGATGAGATGTCTAGAAAATCCATTTCAGTTTAGATGTATCTATGTAGAGCCCCACGATATTTCAGAACCAAATGTTGCTCAGAGTATTTGATACTCATATTGGTGCACAAGGCATGGAAGGTATTGGTGAACTACGACATTGTTTGACCCCTCTCTTGTCGTAGTGTGGTCCATCTCATGTACTAATCGTCATAGTTTCCAACAAGGTAACATTGTTCCTTAACTGCATCCACAAAAATTCCCATGTGGGATCGACCCCATATATTCTAGACTCCTATGTGGAACTTTGCTCCTAGTAATTTTCCCACCAATGTTTGACATGGGGGAGAGCCTTATGGAGTTTGAAGGTGATCTTTTCCATGTCGGAGAAATTATGAACAAAGAAATAGCCTTCTAGCAGATTTAACCATTTTTCTAGGGCTTCTACATATATCTGTCCTTTAAATACAAGAATATCAAAATTAACTTGTATATTGAAAGGTGAGGTGCCTCCAAAATGGATTCTTGATGAATGTGTTCATGTTTTTATCGGAAGGAGTTGAAGGATGTGGGAAAAATTCTTCATCATTTCGTCCCTCTGCCGCGTGAGAGCTTGCTCAAGCAACAGATTAATAGAATCTTCTACTCTGTCATTTTTCTTTTCTTCTGCCATGGAGGGTTTCTTGGGCATGTGAGAGCAATTTTACTCAAAAGAGACAAGCTCGAGACCCAAATTTCTATACTCGGACCTCGTCAGGGACATGCACTAGAAAAAAAAACCGATCAAGAGCAGCCTTCTTTGATACCACTGATCTAGATTATTTTTGGCACGAAATGAGAGCAGATATATAATAGAGAAATGTACATAGCTATATCATATATCTAATAATATAATAGAGATATATCAAATATATAACCATAAACACAGATATACAATAATACACAATTTCTATTAATGAGAGAAATGTAGAAAACTGTAGAAATACAAAGTGAAAGACTCACTAGAATAGTGGTAGCTTATCTCTAAGAAGAGATGTGATGACTACACTCATTCGCAAGAAGATGATTGTTAAAATGAGGCTCCAAAGGCCTTTTTGTTAGAAAAACAAGATCACAGAGAAATAAAATAAAATAAATGCATAAATAAAACACATAAGATACACAATACAATAGAGACACAGATATACGTGGTTCACCCAGTGTGGGCTACATTCACCAGAGAAATTGCCAGGTCCTTCCTTTATTATTATCCAGCAAATAAAGGGATATAATCTACAACACACCCATTGTAACTTCCTCTTATTTCTCTCACAGTCTCCTCACTCAGAATACAATATTTGCCATGATGCATAGCCGCAATACATTTGTCTCATAAAAGAGAGTTTCCTTCTACAGAAAAAACACTATCATAACTTCTACCTTCAGATCTGCGAGCTTATAGTAAACAATCCAAATTTTCTATGATATTACAATATACATTTACAAGGTAAATTTTCCTTCGGGGGCTTCACCCCCGAATCCCCACCGGGGGCCTGCTTGCCCCAGGACCCCGCAGGGGGGGTAACCCCCCCTGCACTCCCCTGCATGGAGGAGTGTACATTCCATGGGGTATAAACACGACTAAAAACAAATACCTCTGAATCAAGAAGATAATCAGGCTCCACAACCAACACTTTTTAACATAAAGAAAATACAAAACCCTAACCCCAGAAGATGAAAAACCAACAGTTGTGTGGACCCCGTTTTGGTTAGTTTGGTGTATCAACTTCCTGGGGACTAAAATTTGGCATACGATATCCATTTGGGGTGCACGATGGCTTGTTTGAAAGGTATTGATGAGGATATTCATTTTTAGGGCTCAATAAGAGCCTCCAACTACCAATGAGGTGTCGTATCGCGAAAAAATATTCATTTAGGCCCTCAAAATGGCCCTGAAAGTTAAGGACTTGAAAAACTACTAAAAATAGTAAATTGCCAACAAATTGTTTTGAGCCAGTTGGAATAAGTGGGTGGCCATTAATATCCACCTAGATCAGGTAGAGAGAGAGGAGGTAAAAAGAGGGGCATAGAGAAAGAGGGGGGAAGAGAGAGGGAGAGAGAAAGAGGGGGGAAGAGAGAGAGGGAGAGAGAAAGAGGGGATAGGGAGTGG
>SNQJ01S0194272.1:0-17660 GCA_010110895.2 Picea sitchensis | reverse complement strand
AAAGAAGAAATACTATACTTCTCATGAGTGGGAAGGAACTTCTAGATGAATTCAAGAAGGAAGAATAAATGGAGTTTGTTGTGGTGAGAAAACCTAGAGTCATCTTGACCAGTACCTCAATAGATGATCTACTTGAGGAAATTCAGGAACTACTGGAGAATTTTGCTGATATAGTGGTGGATGATTTACCTTGTTCGTTGCCACCCATTAGACGTATAATCCATCACATTGACCTTATACCAAGAGTGATTTTACCAAACAAAGTAGCGTATAGACTGACGCCGCAAGAGAATGAAGGATTTAATAAGAAAGTCCAGGATTTGATGGACAAAGGGTTGATTAGAGAAATCTTGAGTCCATGCGTTGTACCTATAGTGTTAAGTCTGAAGAAGGATGGTGGATGGAGAATGTGTACAGACTCGAGGGCTATAAAAAAAATCACCATCATGTATATATTTCCTTTACCCAGGATGGATGCCTTTATGGATTGCTTGAGTGGAGAAAAGTTTTTTTCAAAAATTGATTTGAAAAGCGGATATCATCAGATTAGAATGAGGGAAGGTGATGAATGGAAGACATCATTCAAGACGAACGAAGGATTGTATGAATGGCTTGTCATGAATTTTGGCTTGACAAATGCGTCAAGTACTTTTATGATATTGATGAACGAAGTCTTAAAAGATTTCATTGGAAAGTTTGTAATTGTGTATCTTGATGATATACTAATATTCAGTAAGACTAAAGAAGAACATTTGAGACATTTAAATTTACTAATGAGGAGGTTTCATTAAGAGACGTTGTTGATAAATCTGAAGAAGTCGTCTTTCATGAAGACATAGATTATTTATTTGGGTTTTGTGATCTCTTCGAATGCATTGAAGATGGATCCTGAAAAGGTAAAAGCAATCAAAGAGTGGTCATCGTCGAGGAATATCTTTGAAGTTAGAAGCTTCCATGGACTATCCAGTTTTTACAGTAAGTTCATCATAAATTTTAGTGGAATTTGTGCACCAATGATGGACATAGTCAATAAAAGACTTAAATATTTTCATTGGACAGAGGAAGCGGAGAAAAGTTTCAAGTTGTTAAAGGAGAAGATAATTGGACAACCAGTTATGGTTCTGCCATATTTTATTAAAACATTCCAAGTAACATGTGACGCAAGTGGATTTGTGATTAGAGCAGTCTTAAGTCAAGACAATAGACCAGTTTCATACTTCAGTGAGAAGCTGAATGATGCCAAGAGGAATTATTCCACGTATGATAAATATTTTTATGTAGTCATACAAGCATTGAAGAAATGGAGGCACTACCTGGTTCCAAAAGAGTTTGTTTTGTATAGCGACAACCAGGCCTTATAGTTTATAACCAAATAGGAGAAACTGAACCAAAAACATGCAAAATGGGTTGAATTTATGCAAAAATTTACTTTTGTTATAAAACACATTTCTGGAAATGCTAACAAGGTTGTTGATGCATTGAACAGTAAATGTTTGATTCTACAGGAGTTTCGTTTGAAGACCTTAGGTTTTGATATCTTTAAGGAAATGTACAGAGATGATTCAAATTTCAAGGATGCTTATGAAGCACGTGAGAATCATGTTCTGAGAGATAGAAGCCAATGGATTGAATATTTAATTCATGATGGATTGTTATTCAACGGAAACCAGTTGTGTATCCCGAAGAGTTCTATGAGAGAAAACCTTTTGAAGGAAAGACATAGTGGGGGATTGGCTGGACATTTCAGCCATGAAAAAACATTTGTGCAACTGAATGGTTTGTATTATTGGCCAGGAATGAGGACAGATGTCAAGAAGTTTATGAACATATGTAGAATTTTCCAACACACAAATGGGAAAAGACATAATATAGGGTTGTATCAACCATTTCCAACACAAGAGAGGTAGTGATATGTGGTAAGCATGGATTTTGTGTTAGAACTGCCAAGGACACAGAGAGGTTGTGATTCCATATTCGTGGTAGTTGAAAGATTCTCAAAAATGACACATTTTATTCCATGAAAGAAAACCAGTGATGCAACAAACATTGCAAATCTATTTTTCAAATAAGTTGTTCAACTTCATGGTTTACCCAAGAGTATTGTTTTGGACAGAGATACCAAATTTGTTGGTCGTTTCTGGAGGACACTATGGAAAAATATGGGGATGAATCTGTTTTTTATCTCAACATATCACCCTCAAATGGATGGACAGAATGAGGTAGTAAATCAGAGTTTGGGAGACTTATTGAGAAGTTTAGTAGCTAAACATCATAGTTAGTGGGATCAGTTTCTGCCGCAAAGCGGAATTTGCATATAACGACTCACCTAACCGGAGCACAGGACAGAGCCCATTCTAGATAATGTATGGAATGCAGCCAAGAGGGGTATCTGAGTTGAGAGACTTAGAGTAGAATGAGTTCAGAAGTGCTGGAGTGGAAGATTTTGCAACAGAGATGTAGGAGCTCCACAGTAAGATTAAAGAGTGGTTGCAGAGTTTCAACCAGGAGTACAAGCACATAGCAAATCAACACTGGAGAGAGATTAAATTCAAAGTGGGAGATTTGGTCTTAACACATCTAAGGAAAGAAAGGTTCCCAAGGGGAACATGTAATAAGTTGAATATGAAAAAGATAGGACCGTGTAAAATCTTGCATAAATTTGTGGCAAATGCTTACGAGATAGAATTTCCAGATGATGTGGGCATATCACCGATATTGAACGTAGCAGATTTGTACCCTTGCAGAGAAGATGAAGTGAGAGGAGAAGATAATCAAAAGGAAGTTCAATGGGTCAAGCAGATGCCTATAACTGAAAATCCACAGATGGAAAATATCATTGATTAGAGAGTTGGTAAGAAGACCTGAAGGAAGACATATTTTGAATATTTGGTAAAGTGGAAGGGAAACGCGATTGAAGATGCCAGTTGGGAAAGTGAAGCAGATATCCAGGAACATGGACAGACGGTGCAAGAGCTCATGGACAGGAGTCCATGAATTTTTCAGCCAGAGGAGTATGATGTAGGCGCATTGCTAGCAAAGTGCAAGCGAAGGACAACTAGATATGCACCAACGCACATTTTGAAGACGTTTGAAATTTGAAAGATGAAACATTAATGTAACAACTGGGAGGACGTAAATTTTATTAAATGTTTTGGGGATTGTAATGAAGATATTGAGCGTTTCTCTCATCTGTCAGTTGGAGGCATTTAATGTAATAAACGTAAAGCAGTTGTAGACTTTAATTTCGATAATATAGCTTAGAATTGTAGGAGGGAAAACTCAAGAAATCTCCCTCGTATGTATTTTATAATTCTCAATTGTAAGAGTAGAGGTTGTAGAGAAAGGGAGCATAGGAGAGCAGAGAAGAACAAAGAAAGTGGAAGTTGTTTGAGAAAATAGTTGTTGCTATAGAAAACCATGTACATAAGAACTTCAATTAATATGAGAATGCTTTGATTCAAGCTCATGGTGTTGTTATGGTTACTATTTGCATCTACTGAATGGTATGTTTACAGGTTGCTTATATGATCTGTTATGCATTTGTTTCAATGCTTAATGTGTATGATTTCAAGTTGAATGTATGAAGTCTATGAGAGGGAGATTATAAGTTTCAATTTATTCTTGTCCCGATAATTCCTGGAAGGAGTGCAGTGAAGGTCCACAAGGGGTGCATTGACAAGATTTTGAGTTTTACCTCAGAAAAGATCAGGAGACATAGATTTTTTCTTATACCAACAAAAGTGCAAGCATAGAATAGAGTCACACAAGGTGTGCACAGGCTAGGTTGAGGTCTTAGACTATTCCAGCTAAGTGAGTAGTTGAAGAAGTTATGTCGCAAGCAAGGCACATAGTTGGAGTGTTTGGATAATCATATATTATTGTGAGAGCCGCAAGGAGTGCATGCAAGAATCCCTTAGAATCTGTGAAGTTGCAGTAGAAATCAAGCTCAGGAGGGATAGAGGCTTCGAAAGTTCAAAGGAAGGATGAGGGTCAAAGTCACCTTGCAGAAACCAAGCTCAGGAGGAAAGACGCCAAGTTATCTGGCCATGAGTCTTTGAGAACTTGAACGGACGGTTGAAATTCTCGGAGGGAGAAACACCAATTTTCCATGGACCGTTGGATCTAGTATATCAACTGAGATGATAAGGTCGAGTGTCTTTCAACACTCGCAAATTCAGGAGAGATAACATTCGTTAGATCCCGAGGAGTGTGAGCTGTTGATTGGGCGCTCTGAAATATCGACATTTCAGAAGTTGGGAGTGTGGAGGAAGCTATTTTACGAAATCACGAGTCATGAAATCCCGATAAGAGAAGGAAGGATATAGAGTGTTGGTGTTGGGCCTGAGATATGGTCAATTTTTTGACAATTATTAGACACTTTTGCTGAATGTACATATGTATTTTTCATGTTTTGAAGGAGTTTTTTGAAGAATTTTATGCTAAAACAGTATGATAGACACTAGGTACATATGATTCTTTTTTAATGTTGATATTGAGTATAATTCATCACATTTTTATGCTCCCAAGGATCTAATTCACGTTTTTTGGTGTTACAGGGAAAAAATGCATCATGTTTCTGCTTTCGGCAGTCCTTCCAGGACTCGATCCGGTACCCAATCTGACACTGCGTCCAACACCGCGTCTTGCACAAAAACGGTGGGAGAATTGGCAGTTATGGTATTGGCGGCCAGTGGTGGGTGAATTAGGAACATTGGTTTTTCTCGTGCTTGCTCCCTCTAGCTATTGAACTCCCGACAACTCAGTTTTGGTTGTTCAAGAGGGTGATTATTGGCCCACTCCATTTCAATAGTTAGGGCATCATTTAATGTATATTGTTGAATTTAGAAGTGGTTCGACCCTCCTATGGTTGACCACTTGGTCTGTAAACATTATAAATACCACCGTGGTGGTCAGATAATTGTTAAGGAAGTAGAAGAACCCGTGTGATAGGAAAAACACGATTTTACTCTGTTTTGCTATTTTTCATTGCCAGATTCTATAGAAACTGTGTTTTTGAGTTTTTATGGTGAAATCAAATTACTGAATTCGTGGTGTGATTTTAGGAAGTGACCACGAATTTCTAGGGGGGGGCACCAACAGTCTGGTAATTGTTCTTTATGTTTTTTATGCATTTTATAGTTTACTTGCTCTCTTTATTTCTTGTACATGCATTATCATTTTGTTAATTAGTTTGTTGTTGTAGTTTAATTGTTTTAACTCTCTTTTGCAGGTTAGTATGAAGGATTGTGTTAGCATGCATTGATCTTGTAGTTAGGACTGAATTTGCAAATTCCTAGACTAACCCTGTGTGCAATTAGATGTTAGATTGTGTTTTATTTATGCTGTTAGAATTAAATTTAAAAGAGAGTTTTAAATAGAGTAGAACACAGTTTACTTTGAGTTTTCTTTAACAAGGATTTGATGGATGGATAGGGTTAGATTCAGTTTTTAATCATAGATTTCTTATTCCATTTTTACATAGATCTTGCTTAATTAGTTTTTGATTAATGTATTTGGTAGTTTACTTTTTAATGTCATGTTTTGATTTATGTTCTTAAGCATTTTCTTATTGCAGTTTGAATTGCTAGAGTAGATATAACATAGTTTCATTTTATGTAATGTCTTTCCTAGAATTAGATTGGAATTATATTTCTTAGCTAATGATTGAATTTAGTATGAAGTTTCCTTACATAGAATAGAAGTACAATTATGATCTCGTTATATTGTTGATGGTTAATTCATGAATATGCAGGGTAATTAACATTGGTTTTGTCATGGCTAAATTCTCCTTGGATTGTTTAATCCATACCTTTCACTTTGCTATTGAGATCAATATTGAGCTTATACCACTTGAATTATCTTTTTTTTTCAAGTGCCATCGATATATTATAAGACACCAAAGACATTCACACAACCACCAACACTATGTTTGAGTTTTCATAGGTTACAAAGATAGTTTTTTTGCTTTCATAGTTAAAAGATAGTTTCTTGTTTTCGTAGATCAAAAGATAGTTTCTTTCTTTTGTAGATCAGAAGATATAGTTTCTTTCTTTCATAGCTTAGAAGATAGTTTTATTGTTGTTATAGGATAGATATTCTCTTGCTTTGTTAGATTAAAGAACAATTTTTGTTATCATAGATTAAAAGTTAGTTGTTAGTTCTTCTTGCTTTCAATTAAATAGATTTCCTTTTATGAATAAGAAATAGTTTTGAAGTTTGAATTAAGAATATAATCCACTTTCCTCTTAGGCTAGATAGTTGTTCAATGAGAACTTTTTATTAGATTACTTGCAGTAGAAGTTATCTTAGAGTAGTTACTTTTTTACTTTCTTTAATAGGTTAGCTAGTTGTTTTGCTTACTTGTTTATTTGCTTTAATAGGTTAGCTAGTTGTCTTGTTTACTTGCTTTAATAGAATAGTTGCTTGCTTGTTTATTTACTTGCTTTCATAGGGTAGTTTCTCATTGAATTTTGGTTGGCAAGTTAAAGTAGTTTTCTTTTGTTATTTTCTTATTGTTATGATTAATAGTTGCTTTTTCTTATTGTTATGAACTAGTTTTCTTTACATAGGGTTTTTACTTGCTTTCTTAGAACTATCCATCGATCCTTGGTCCAAAAGTACTTAGGTTACATAGTTTCAAGTTTCTTAGTAGGGTTTTCTCCTTAGATACCTTTGTTTGAATAAATTAACCCTTAAATATCCGCTTTCTTAGTTAGACTATACTGCTACCAGCCCTTCTACCTTGGCATATATTATTCTACAACTCTAAGTTTACTTACCCCGGGTTGACAATTTAATTGAGGGTTTTTAGTATGTTTTTATTGTATATACAACACCCATCATTTTTGGCGCCATTGCTGAGGAGTTGTCTTAAGGTTCGAAGTAGTTAGGACATAGATAATTCCTAGACCTTAGCATTAGATTGGTGGTAGGGGGACTTTAAGACGAGAGGTAAGAACCTGTGCATCCGCTATTGTAGGCTCCCCTAAACCCAATGGTAGTTTTTCTTTTTGTTTTTGTTTACTTTCATGAATAGACCTAGAAACCAAATGGTAGCCTTTCATTTTTGTTTTTTCTTTCTTTCATGAATATACCTAGAGATCCAAAAGGTAGATACATTAAATCTAAATCATATCTTTCAACCAAGGTTCCTTCCGACCTTTTTGGGGGAAGGAATGTTCCACTTATAAAATTCATAGACCGATACCAAAAAATAGGAGCTAGCTCAACTCAAAGAGCTAAAATAGTCTCTAAAGAGACTAACACAGGGAGCACTATAGAACAAGAAATTGAAGCATCAATCATATTGGGGTAGGAGGCAAGACCACTCGAGCCTTCCGCAGAAGAAAACAATACAACTTTTGATTTTACACCACCACCAGGAGATACTAATTTTGAAGACATCATAGACCCTGAACAGGTGAGTCTTTTTTTTGGTAGTTTAGCGAATGTAATTATCTCTCAAACTAACACATAAAATTTTGCACCAATAGTCTCAACTGGCTCGAGTAGAGTCCCATACATCCAATCCATAGGAAAGCCTTTCCATCAAAGGGAAACCTTCTTCTCTTCAAAGATAAAACCACCTAGGTACTCTCTTTTTGGAAACCAAGACAATATGGATGATCAGAAGGACCATAACAATGTAAGACATGGGGAGGAAGAAGAAACTGGAAACCAAATCGAAACTACCTTTGGGTTTCCAATTTTGGACACCACTCCAAATGTCAACATGAAGAATATTCCTTTCTCAGCACTGCCTACCTTTTATGGTAAAAACAGTGAAGATCCAAACACCTTCCTATTTCAATTTGACATCTTGTGTAGGAGCTACAACTACGTACGAGATGCCCATAAATTAAAACTCTTTCCTTCCACCCTCAAAGACTCTGCACTAAGATGGTTCATGGGGTTGGAAGAATCCAGTATTAGGTCTTGGGAAGCCATGAAAGACATCTTTCTTAAGAAGTACCAAGACTGCTGCAAGACCAAAGAGTCTCATAATGACATCTTCAAAATCCAACAGTTAGAAGACAAGACCCTTGAAGATTAAATGGAAAGATTTAGTTATATCTCCCAAAAGTCAAAATACCATGACCTCTCAGAGGATGAAATTAGGGCTCTTTTCCTTAAGGGATTTTTAGAAGAATATATAGAGATGCTTAACTTGATGGCATCAAGTGACATCTCCCATAAACCATTCTTGAGAAATATGTGAAATGTGTAAAAATTACTCAGGAGTAGAGCCAAAATGGGGAAGAATGTTAGGGACCCTTAATAGAAGATTAAAACTAGTTAGTTAGTTGTCACGAGAGAAAGGATAGAACACTGTTAGAAAACTTCAAGGAAACAAATAGCATCTTAAGCCTGTGATAGGTTCCTATTTGGATACCCTTAAAATAAAAAATAAATGGGAGGAGGAAAATGCAGTAATGAGCATGTTTTGCCCAAGATGCAGGAGGAAGCATTCTCGAGGAATGCCATTAGATAACATTTCAATTTTTGTCTTCTGTACATAAGACCATGTGACTGAAAAATTTCCATCATTTCTCAGTTTCTTAGCCATCTATAGGAGTGGAGATCTTGGGGTATTCTTATGCACCTAGGAGGCCATGGCGCCTAGGAATCAACCCACATACACGGATCTACAATCTCAAGTTCCATCCTATTATCAACAACAAAAACAATGGAACTCACGAGGTTGGCAAAATTTGGTCTACTCATTACCAACATCCTTGGTTTCAAGGATGGAAAGGAGGACACATAACAAAGGAAACCCTCCCGAAGCTCCACCTATCCTATGTCCAACCATCCTTATCCTCCGTTCCCACCGAACACTCCTAATACGCGAGGTTTTTGATTCCAACACCTTTACCTCCCTATTCCACAACAACAACTGCTACAATACTAGAATGCAAGTTCCCCGAGACCAACATTATTACAGGCACAACCAATGTCGAATCTCTATAATAATCCCCCTCAACCTATTAGCAATGTTGATATGGAGGCCTTCCCAACATATGTTATCACCCCTATTCCATTACAGGAAATTCAAATAATATCAAAAACTTTTGGAGGCAAAGACCTTGATGAGTCATCGGAAGAAGGGAAGAAAGAAACCACCAAATAAACCATGGATGACACTAGGTGGGGATATGTTATTATCCTGAAGAATCAGAACCCAAGCTTCCCAAAATGAACCTTCACAAATTGAGAAGGTCCCTCCTTATCCAGACAGATTGGTATCGAGAAACCTACCACCCGACAAAATTTGACATTTTGAATGAATTGAAAAATATTTGTGTCAATATTCTTTTTCTTCAAGACATTAAAGACATTCCAATCTATAGTAAGATAGTCAAAGAATTGTGTATTAAGAAGCCAGGTAGGACTATAGTAAGATAGTCAAAGAATTGTGTATTAAGAAGCCAGGTAGGAAGAAAAAGGATCCTCCTAGAGTACATTTGGTAGGAGGACTTTCTGAGTACATATCAGAGTAGCCCAAACTAGCAAAATATGGGAACCTAGGAAACCTCGTAGTGACCATAACCATTAATGAGGTCTCCATTGGAATCACTATCATAGACCTAGGGGAAGACATCAATGTTATGACCGCTACTACCTTGGAACAATTACAATTACAACCTCTTCTTCAACCTACCCCAACCATTTTGGAATTAGAAGATAAGACTAGGGTTATACCTGAAGGAATTTTAGATGATGTCATGGTTACTTTAGCCTCATGGGAGTACGTCATAGATTTTCTTGTCAATCACTCAAAGGATCCCGCCAAAGGTCATCCCATCATTTTGGGAAGACCTTGGCTAGCCACAACCAATGCATTTATTGGTTGTAGAGAAGGGGAAATGACCATCTCAAATGGTCTCTCTATCCAAAAGCTCACCATTTACCCTCCAGCTCAACCTATTATGGAGAATATATGGTGGCTTGAATGTCCATATAGGAACGAGGACTAGGAAGAACCCATATTGTCAAGTGACCATGCATGGGCACTTCAGGAACACACAACATAAAATTTTCTAAACCAGTTCATTTCTACTATCATATGTGTGGATTTTCCACAGTCTTTTCCCCAATTTGAGTGCATGTTTGGGGAATAATTTCAAGAACATTAAACCCATCATTTTAATCTTCGACGTCTTTTATATTTGAGATAGATGAGTCTTCCATGTCTTATACTATGCCCTACGAGATTACTCTAGGGAAATTTTTACATATAAACTCCAGGATAGATGCAGACCAACATAAACAGTTTGTAGATATCCTTAAAGAACAATAGGGGGCATTTTCCTGGGAATACATTGACATGAAGGGTATACACCCTGACACATGGATCCATCACATATATACCCAGGGGGAAGTAACATCTGTTAGGAAAACCCAGAGAAGGATGAACCCAACACTTAAAGATATAGTCAAGGAGGAGATCCAAAAGTTGTTGAATGCCAGATTCATATATCCCATCTCTGATAGTAAGTGGGTATCCTTGCTTGTAGTGGTTCCAAAGAAACTGACCGGGAAATGGAGAATTTGTGTTGATTTCTAGGAACTCAACAAAGCCACTCTCAAAGACTACTTTCCTCTCCCTTTCATTGACCAAGTTCTAGATACATTGTCTGGAAAGAAGTATTTTTCCTTTCTAGATGGGTACATCGGGTACAATCATATTCTTATAGCACCCGAATACCAGGACAAGACTACCTTTACTTGTCATTGGGGCACCTATGCCTATAGGGTCTTACCATTTGGATTGTGTAATGCTCCTGCCACATTTAAACGAGAAGTATTAGGGATATTTTTCAATCTTATTCATGATTGCGTGGAGGTCTACATGGATTAATTCACAGTCTATGGTAACACTTACCAGGAAGCCTTAGAAAACTTAGAAAAAGTCCTCATCAGATGCCAGGAAATGAACCTATCTCTAAGTCATGAAAAATGAAAAATGTTGTTAATTGAAGGAGTGGTTCTAGGAAATCATGTTTCATCCGAAGGGATAAAAGTCGATCCTGCAAATATTGAGGTCATCATCAGACTTCCACCCCCCAAGACTCAGAAAGAGGTGAGAAGCTTTCTTGGACATGCTAGATATTACTAGTGGTTTATTGAAAATTTTACAAAGATTGTTGCACCTATATTTGGATTACTAATAAAAGATGTTGATTTTGTTTGGACTGGGCTGTGTCAAACTGCCTTTGAAACCATGAAATCTAGGCTATCTGTGACACCAATTCTTAGAGGGCCTAATTGGAATCTCCCATTTCATATATCCACTGATGCCTCTGACACCGCAATAAGAGGGGTATTAGGGTAGAAAGAGGACCAACAGTCCTATGTCATTTATTTTGTGAGCAAGAAATTGTCCCCTGCCGAGTTGAACTACACAATCACCGAGAAAGAATTCTTGGCAGTTGTTCATGCTATAAACAATTTTCGTCATTACATTATAGGTTATGAAGTATTTGTACATACCGATCATTCCGCCATTAGATTCCTCATGAACAAACCCATAACTAATGGCCAAGTGACCAGGTGGATCTTATTATTGCAATAATTTAATATCATTGTGCTCGAATGACTTGTAAAGGATAATGTAGTAGTTGATTTTCTTTCCTGAATAAAAAATGAGGATGATGATATCCCTATAGATGATAGTTTCCTAGATGAGCATCTTTTTTCCCTTTATGTCAATACTCCATGGTTTGCAGATATGGAAAACTATTTGGCCACTAGGAAGTTACCATCTCATTTGTCACCTCATGAAAAGTGGAAAATTATTACACAGAGTGCTAATTACTCTTGGGTTGGTAATGATCTTTTTCTCACAGGCCTTGATTTGATTATTCGTAGATGTGTCCGAGAGGATAAGGTACCTGAAATACTATGAATATGTCATGATGGACCATGTGGTGTCCATTTTTCTGACAAACGTACAACATATAAGGTGTTACATTTAGGTTACTATTGGCATAGAATTTTCAAAGATGCTTCCAAATATGTGACAAGTTGTGATAGTTTCCAAAGGATAAGAAGACCTATGTCAGTCGACGAAATGCCTTTGCGTGCACAAGTTATGATAGAACCCTTCGAAAAATGGGCCCTCGACTTTGTAGGACCAATTTCACCCATGTCTCGTAGGAAGAACTATATTTTGGTTTGTATGGACTACATCACCAAATGGGTAGAGGAAAAAGCCCTATTTAGGGCTACAGAGAAGTCTATTGTCGAATTCATCTATGAAGACATATTTACCCACTTCGATGTCCCCCATGAAATTGTTACTGACCAAGGCACTCAATTCACTTCCAAGCTGATGAAAGAGTTAACAAAGAAATATGGGATTAAACACCGTAAATATTCTCCATACCACCCGGAAGACAATGGTCAGGTAGAATCCACAAACAAAGTTTTGGAGGCCATATTGACCAATACTGTTCAGTTACATCATCGGGATTGGGATAATAGGCTCCCATAGGCTTTGTGGGCATACTCGACCACCTAGAGAAATACCATTGGGCATACCCCTTATGAGATAGTGTACGGGAAACAATTACTTTTACCAATAGAATTCCAAGTAAGGACCTTCTATATTGCCTCACAATAAGGATTGAACCTGGACGCGGCTCATAAGTAATGAGACCTAAAATTGAATGAGTTGGATGAAATCAAGAAAGATGCCACCCAACGGAAAATATTAGTCCAAAACTAGAGTAGCAAGTGGCATGACAAGTTTTTCAAGAAGAAGCAGTTCCAACTTGGTGATTGGGCTCTGTTGTTTGATCAAAACCTTCAAAGGAAAAATCACCACCAGGTGGTTGGGCCCTTACACGGTAGACACTGTATATGACAATGGAGCTGTAAAAATTAAAATAATTGACGATGGACAAGTCTCCTTTGTAGTAAATGGACACCGACTAAAATTTTATCATAATCCCATTTCCAAAGAGGATTTTCTACAGGTCATGTCAAATGACAAGGCATTGGCCTTAGTAGATGGGGAAGTCCCCCCTTGTTCTTGAAATGTTTTTTGAATTTCCTACGGTATATATGTAAATAGTTTTTGAATTTTGTTAATAAGGCAATTCTAGAGATTTTTGTAAGTAATTATTTCACCAGGAGTACACAGTTTCAAGGATATTTCTTCAAAAACATTGTTACACTTGAATTTTGTTTCTGCTGAAGCATCAAATGGATATTGACTTACTGTAATTATCCATATTTTTGCAAAAATTCTCATTTTTTAAGGCATTCTAAAGCCGTTTCTCTTGAAACTCTTCACCACTGTATAAGGAAGCGATACCATAACTATCAAGCCTAGAGGTCTCTCATACAGTTTTTCTAAGAAACATGAGTAAGTGATTCAAGTGTCTTTATCAAAGAATAACAAGGAGGTCTAACTAACAGTTAGTCATGGAAACATCACAATAACTACAAAGGAAGAAAACAAGTTAAGCCTAGAGACACCTTTCTGTTCTTTTTCAATGGTACCATCCACTACACACTAAATAGATTGATTATATCATATCTTTAGATAGGCCACATCCTCTTAAGTACCCCTTACATCAGGAAAATCACTAATTAATATAACTGAAAGTCATCCTCTAACATAAATACCATCCCAATTAAAAAAAAAAAAAATTGTTATCAGAGTTGTTCCCCCATCTTCTTGCATAAAGAAATCTTATACTAAAATCTTAAAAGATGGAGGGCCAGTCTATGAGGGTTTAAGAGGATAACCCACCGGGATACTGAACAGGTCTACTGGTAGCAGGTACCGGCCTATGGTATGACTAGGTAAACCCATCGGAGTACTGAACAAGCTTGCTGGAAGCGGGGCATTCTACCTAGCGAGGATGGTAATCTATCAAAAATAAATAATAAATTTAAACTTGTCCTAATGTACGACATTACTTGCAGAAAAAGTTGACATGAAGTATGTGTGGTTAAGATAAGGTTATTGAACTCCATAAAATTTCCATTGTGAAATAAATCTAAGACTATCTTGAAACTCTCTTGCCTACCTCTTCTTATCTATATATAGGATCTCTTATCCAATAGGTGGGGCCATATTCTAATCGTCTCGTCAGACCAATCTGTGAAATTTTATCTTTACACTTGACATACTATAAATCTTTATCTATTGGGGGATACCGACTGGTTTCCTATATTTTTTATTGTGAGGTGTCACAATACTTAGGTGTGGGGGAGGGGTTCATGAGCTGACAAATGATCATTGCCTAGAGAAATAAATATTTGCAAGAATTTTTGTATTATTTCTGTGATACAGGTTATTACATTGATAGTCATTTTTAGTTTTGAAGTGTTAAACTCATGTGTGCTATAAATTACTGAACATATACTTAACAAACCACTCTTTATCGGTTTATCTTTCATTACAAGATGTACATTGTAGGTTTGACAATACATGTTTTATGCTTGCTATAAAGTGTTCACTGTAGGTTTGACATTATATGTCATATGCAAGAGGATTGAATTAGCATGATGGAAAAATCAACAACAAGGGAACATTCTGCCTCTGCTCATTTACCACTGTGATTGTCAAAAACACTTCAAATTTGTAGGCTATTCATTATAAGAGGTGAAAATGTACTTAACACAGAGGTACCGCATGAAGTACCGTATGAGGTGCCATATGAAATGCCGTATGAGGTGCCAACTGGAGTACCATATGAATTACACACTAGTAACTGTCCTTGATTCCAGATAACCAGAAATCAATTACATTCAATTGAATTAGTTGCAGGCAATTGATTGAAGATTATTTATATGTTCATGGTCAAATGTCCAAGTCAAAACACTTGGACATTGATCTAACTATGCATCATTACATTGCCCCCAAAAAATGAACCGTCAAATTTGAAATTCCCACACATGGAAACCCGTGCGCACATGTGTGCAACTTACTCCACCATAGGCACATTCGAATTCTGGATGGGTAACCATTATCTCAATTCTCCCTTGCCATTTTCTCTGCCCTGCGTTGAGAAATCATGCCCATCCTTTGCCATTTTTTCCCATGTTTGAATTACGCTCAGACCGTGCCCAATTTGTGCCATCTCTTGGCCTGTTTTCACCCTTGCCTGGTGAATTTCACCTCTACCACAATGCCTAGGAGGTATGAACCCACTTCCTATGCGGATCTCTTTGCCATTCCTAAATTCACACAATGCAGAGAGGTGTTTTTGCATGCAGGCTGAGGGGCATTTTTGTCTAACTTGCAGGGCCACGATGATGACCTCTCCATTCAATTTTTTGTCAGTTTCGATGGGAAGAAAACACACATTGGGTCTCTTTCCTTTGAAGTCTCAGAAGAGTCCATTGTTGCAGCTACAAAGCTCCCAAGAATGGGAGATAGATGGTTCAAAAACCATCAACTGCCATGCTCAAGTTATAACAGGGTGTTTAAACCCGAATTCGAGAGCATTTAAGGAGAAAAAGGATATTCTAAGGAGTGGATAAAGGTGGAATTGATCAACCCTCTCATCATCATCACGAGGTTGATTACATGAGAAGGTAGATAATCCACTTTCAAATCTTGTCATTTCAGATTGTTGGCTCATTTTCTGTTCAACAAACCTTTGAATTGCCCCTTCTATTTTCTAAAAATCTTAGAGAATATGTCCTCTCAAGTGAGGAATAGTGTGACTAACCCCCACACCAATCTCTTTCACCATGGCTTGATCAAACTCCTTGTTATAGCTGAACTAGAGAAACAAGGGCAAACTTGGGATGCCTTTATCTACCAATTTGCAAACCCTCACTTGAAAATTAAGACCGACAAAAAGCCACTTAGCATAAAGACTATCACTCCATCCAAACCTCACTCTCCAAGAACTCCAAACCCCCTTGCACAAACCCTCTCTTTGCTGGAACAATACAAAAATCTTGTTGATATCCCTGCTTCCTCCTCGGGTAAAAAGACCAAGAGAAAGGACCAAAATAAGCCTATTGTTAACCCCCCAATGCCTTCAATCTCTCTTGATCCTACACCTAAAAATATCCAAGAAGTAATCCAACAAGACTTTCCCATCATTCCCACAAATAGAAGGGGAGCCAATCAATTTGGTAAAGGACCATTTCAAAAAAGTACCTAGAGCACAAGAACAAAACCTTATGCAAAACCCATGCCTGCTTTGGATCCTATACAAGTGTCCTCCGATCTTGAGAGCCCTCACAAGAGACTTAAGGAAGTTTCTGCGGATGGATTAGACTAAGAAAGACAAAATCAAAACCTACCTCTCCTTACCAATCCCCCATCACTCCTACTTCAACCTTTCCTACTCTAGATCCTAAAACTGATAGATTGTCCACATCCATCAAAGGATCTAAGCCTTCCTAGGAGATCACCGATTCTTCCCCAGCCATTGAGAAGCTACAAAAATAAAACCATTAGCTTCTCCAACAGTTTGAAGAAAGGAAGATGATAGACACACATCTTCATCATGATAATGCAGTCCTTCAAGCAAAGGTCAACTCCCTTCAACGATTGGTTGATGATATGACCAAATCCAACCGCAGCCTCAGAGCACAGCTGAAGCAACAAAAGTGGCACAAGGCAAAGTCTTCACAGCAAGAAGGAGATGCTTCCAAAGCTGATCCTCCTCAGCAAGCCTAGTCACAAGGAGTAATTTCTTTTTGTTTGCAGTGGGACCTCCAAAATTGTAAGTGTGGGGGTAATGTTGGGCCCGAGATATGATCGATTTTATGACAGTTATTAGACACTTTTGTCGAATATCTATATGTGTTTTTCATTTTTTGAAGGATCTTTTTGAAATTTTTTATGCTAAAATGGTATGATCTACCCCAAGTACATATGATTCTTGTTTAATGTTGATATTTCATATAATTCATCACGTTTTTATGATCCCAAGGATCTGATTCATGTTTTTTGGTGTTATAGGGCAAAAAAACATCACGTTTATGCTTCCGACACTCAGTCTGACACTCATTCCAACACTCGATCCGGTACCCAATATGGCACTGCATCCAACACCACGTCCTTCACAAAAATGGTGGGCAAATTGGAGGTTATGGTATTGGGGGCCAGTGGTGGGAGAATCAGGAACATGGGTTTTTCTCATGCTTTCCCCCTTCAGCTAATGAAGTCCCAACAACTCAATTTTGGTTGTTAAACATGGCGATTATTGGCCCACTCCGTTTCAGCCATTAGGGCATCATTTAATGTACATTGCTGAATTTAGAAGTGGTTTGACCCTCCTGTGGTTGACCACTTGGTCTGTAAACATTATAAATACCACCGTGGTGGTCAAATAATTGTTAAGGAAGTAGAAGAACTGGTGTGATAGGAAAAACATGATTTTACTTTGTTTTGCTATTTTTCATTGCCAGATTATATAGAAACTACGTTTTTGAGTTTTTATGGTGAAATTGAATTACTGAGTTCACAATGTGATTTTAGGAAGTGACCACGACTTGCTGGGGGGCCCACCAATAGTTTGGTAACCGTTCTTTATGTTGTTTATGCATTTTATAGTTTAGTTGTTCTCTTTATTTCCTGTACATGCATTATCATTTTGTTAATTAGTTTGTTGTTGTAGTTTAATTGCTTTAACTCTCTTTTGCAGGTTAGTATGAAGGATTGTGTTAGCATGCATTGA
>SNQJ01S0194271.1:11837-29497 GCA_010110895.2 Picea sitchensis | reverse complement strand
CCAAATTTATGTAGCACAAAGGTTTGGGTAATGGACCCAAGTTTGTTTGATGGATAATGGTATGAGTTTTGATATATTTGCAGGTAAGACTATTCCATATGGATAGTAAATGCCATGCCATTTTCGGTGGTATGTGGAACAACACATAACTCCTCACGATTAGAGAGTTATGGCCAGGTGAAGTTAGAGAACCCTCATGAGTCATCTAGAAGCCCCAAAAGGTCAAAGTAGTCAAAGTGGTTTAAGAGATTTTAGAAGGTAAATAATAAAGTGAAGGGATGAGTGTACTATAAGTCAAAGTGAATACAAAACAAATTATTTAAATAATAAAGTTAATGGAGAAATTACTAAGTGGACAAGTGGTTAGAAGTGGGTTAACACTAAAATAAGGAAAGTGGGTTAAGATGGTTAAAAGGTAACCCCTTGAGGAAGCTACATCAAAGTATAAATAAGAGGCAAGGCTCTCTCATTTTAATCACACTTGAGCATATTTAATATCTATAGGTGACTGAGGTAACCAAAGGATATCTAAGCCTAATTTTAGAGGGAAGGTGAAGTAAAGAAGGATGAAATTCAAGGGAGGATAAATTATTTTGATGATGCTTTCTAAGGTATGTTATTGATAGGTCATCTCACCATTTTCGCAATAACATTTTTTCTAGAATGATTCAGACCGTGAAATTAGGAGGTCATTGAGAAAAAATATCCAAGTAGTTGTGATACACATTTTAGCTTGTGGGTCATTATAGTTTTGGAGTTACGCGTTGTGGAAAATAGGGTTTGTGGCTAGTCCTAAAACTAGTCTAAAACAAGTGTTTTGAGTAAAAACGCCATAACTGCTTCATAACAAATCCAAATTTAGTAAGACCAAATGCATTGGTTAGAGTATAGTATAAAATATTTTTTTTACAATTTTCAGATCCATACAACAAATATTCTGTGCAAGGCATGTTCTACAAGTTTGCTCTCTAGAATAAGCCAAATTTCAACAAGGTATGTCATTTTTGCTATAACTCCTTTTCTGAGAGGTTCCAAGTAGTGAAATCTGGAGGAATTTCATAAAAGACACTGAAGAAAATTGTGTACCATTTTCATATGTTTATTCATTACGTGTACATAGTTATGATTATTACAAGTTAGGGGTTTTTACTAATCCAAAATTAGTCATGTGAGACCAAAGTAAAGTTTGATGAAAATGCTAGTCTCTTGTTATTAAAGTTAAGGAAGGTTTACAGGTATGTTATCATATACACCAGGTATGTTACAGAGTTACAAATCATATTTGGATGATGAAATTGATGAGGGATTTTGGTTGAGTTACATGTTGGGTACATGGTTGAGACAAGTAGTTGATGAGTTGGCACATACATGAGGTGTATAGTTGATGATGTTGGTACATCTTGACAAGTCATATTTTATGTGTATTTGATGCATGATTGGTACATATTTGGTGCATGGTTGATGCACTCATTCATGGTAAAGGTTGAGGTACAGGTTGGTGCAGGGTTGATGCACTTGTTTATCGTACAATTTGATTACAGGTTGTTTGGACAAGTTATTTGTACAGGTTTGGTGCATGGTTGATGCATTTGTTTATGGTACAGGTTGAGGTACAAGTTGATGTATGGTACATGTTGGCATATGTTATTGGTACAGGTTTTTACAGGTCGATTACAGGTTGATTGGTACAGGTTTTTACAGTGGTATATCTCACAGTGATAGTGTGATTATGGTTCCATCATTCTACTTCTACTTCAGGGTGGTTGGACGGGGCAAGGAAAGGTGTTTGTAGCCACCTTATGGTTGTATCCAGAGAACATAGGGGGTTGTGGCATCCTTCTGGTTGTAGCTAGAGAATTGGGGAGTTGGAGCTTCCCTGAAGTTGTAGCCTGGGAAACTAGGGGGTTGGAGCCTCCTTCCAATTGCAGTTGGAAAACAAAGGAAGTTGGTGCTTCCAATGAATGTAATTCTTCAAGACATATAACAAAAATAATTCGGTGGTTTTCTCCCACTTTGGGTTTCCACGTAAAAACACGGGTGTACTGTGTATGTGTATGATTCCTCATTTGTTCATTGTTTATTTACTCTGCAATTATTGGATGATATTGCTACATCGATATAACACTTTAATTTTATGGTGAAAAGGGATTTTATTTCTCTGTTATTGATTCACCCCCCCTCTCAGTAATCCATCAATTGCCTACACCTGTCCAACATGAGTCTTAATACTTCGACATGACCTTTCAATAGACTAAAAACAGTCCAGTGATCCAAATATACTTATAATAACTTATGTATGAAATATTTAAAAGAAGCTATGACCACCCTTGAAAATATAGTTGGTGCATTCTTCAATCCAAAGGGAATAACTATATACTGATAGGATCTCCATTTTTTAGAAAATGTAGTTTTATGCTTATCCTCTAGAGCTATTTTAATATGATGATAACCTGAGAATCCATTTGTGAATTAATATGCTTCCTGGCTTCCCACATTCTCCAAGCCCTCATTTGTAAACGAGGTAGGGAAAGGATCATGTAAGGAAAAATGATTCAATTTCCTTAGATATACACAAATTATTATCCCCCCTTGTTTCTTTTCCTGGACCACCATGAGGTTGATCCATTCAAATTCTTCCACTGGCTATATGATACTGGCTTCTAGCATTTGGTCAAGTTTTTCTTTCACATTTTTCTTATAAACTGGATTCATCCTATATGGTCTCTGTCTAACTGGTCGAACATCTGGTTTTAGGGGTATCTTCATCTCTCCCAGCTCACCTTCTATTCCTTTCATCTTTGTAAAGGTTTTTGGAAATAGGTCTTTGTATTCGTGCAGTAATTTTTTTTATCCTTTCTAGCATCTTCTCATCCCAGTGGTATCCAATTCTTTCCATTTTAGGGTTTTCTTCTGTCCCAATGTTGAATTTATTGACCTTAATTGGTACATCAAAGGCCTTTGACTCTATATATGGACCTTCCACCTCTCTCTCACCTTCAATCTATGTTATCTGGATGTTACGTGGATCATCTTCTTCTGGTGATTCCTCTACGACATGATAACACGAGAGTAAGTATTTGACTGTCTATTTGTTCTATTGTTGATATTATGTTATATTTTCCACCTCGGGTTCCTCAAAAATATCATTCCCTGTATCATCTTTAGGGCTGAATCAATATTGGGGTTCTCATGCTCAAATGATAAAGTTACCACCAAATATTGTTGTAATATTGTCCATTTTGTAGTTCCTTTGCACATTTCTTGTTCTATGTACCAGTTCCCTGGTATCCCTTCCAATGTATGAATAAAGTAATGAGGCCATTCTTCTGGTGGTTTCAACCTACATTGTGTTATGCATTTTTCTATTTGCTCAGCTGGTCTTCCTCTCCCATCATATTTTGACAATATATTTGTCCCCTATTCTGTGCCAAATCTAATGCACAGTAATCATTTACACTGGTAACAGTCTTGAATTGTTTCCCTGTTCACACCCCACCATCTTGTAGGTGTTTCCTTTAGTGAAATATCCAAGGCTAACAACCATTGATTTTCCAAGACTTCTTCCTCATAGTTTGTCAAAAATTCTTCTAGGTCATTCAAACCATGAAAAGTGGGAGGTTCCCTTACCTTGATACCAACCCACCTTACTATGCACTCCATTCTTGCGCACCTCTTTGTGGATACTCTATGTAGCCTATGCTACCAATTTTCCAGACCTATATCTGAAACTGAGGCACACGATGTAATTCTTATCCAGCTAAGTACCCTATCTGTAGTTGGGTTGACATAATCTTCTTCTCGCACGGTAGTCCTATATAGTTTATTTATTTCTTCCAAGTCCAAACATGTCACCTCTACAAAACTTTATCCTTCTGAGGGGTCCAATGGTGCAATCACTCTGTACTCACCCAATTCAAAGGTAATTTTCTGTGTCTTCAAGTTGATCACAACCTGGTTTTCAAATGTCCAGTACAATCTGAGTAATACTGGGTAGGGTGTTGTTCCATCTACAACCTTGAAATCTGTCAAAGTGCGCACTCCATCCAAGTCTATGGTTAGACCTTTAAGTCTTCCAATTGGTAACACTCTCTGTTGATTTTCCAACTTCAATTGGACAAGCGAATACCCTAATGTGGGTTCCCCCATGCACTACCATGTCTTATTAGGTAAGACATTCACTTCAGAGCCTAAATCAAGTACGATATCCCCCATATTGAAATCCCCAATGTTGGCATTTAACCTAATTCCCTACTTGTCCTTCTTATCATTTGGAGATGATTAAATGTATTATGTTCTAAATTCCGTTCTACTTACGTCTTGAATCTCTCTAGCAAATTTTGTAAGACTTTAATGGATGATGGATCATTCAATAACTTTACACATGACTGCAGAAAAGTCTTTAGTTTACTTACTTGCTATAAAGGTTGTCCTTCGCTGGTGTGATCCATTTAAGGTGGCATATCATACATTTTTATATCATGACTTTGTTGTGTGGTTTATGTAGACCCAATGTTCTCCTTTATAATCTCCTATCTAGCTTCCATAAACGTCTCTTTTTCTTTCTACATGTCAAAATGATTGTGTGACTCAGTGTTCTTCTTGACCCACTAGTGTTCAGTTGGATCTTGTTTGGATGCATCAGCTCCCATCTTGGCTCCTCCTCAAGTAAATATGTTAATGTTCTCCCCATCATCCCTGGCTTCTACAGAAATCCATTGTACGTTTTGATTGTTATGGTTCCTATTTTTTGTATTTTTCCCAATAATGTTAGACAATCTTCTTTGTCTTGGTCTATTGTGCGACAATACATGCATATCATAGGTGGAAGTGGACAATCTCTTGCATAGTGTCCTAGTTTTTGAAAATTATGGAAGACTATTGGTCCTCTGCCTTGTCCAAATCCTCCTCTACCCCATTCTCCACCTATGAACCCACCTCTATCTCCACGCGGTGCATTATATTGAGGTATATGATTATACTGCATGCTATTATACTGTAGTTGCGCATTTTTGTACTATGGATGCGTGGGATTGAATTGTGGTTGCACATTATTGAATTGTGGTTGCACATTATTGAATTGCGGTGCAGATTTCCCTGTCATCATATATACTTGCACCCTGTATGTTTCTAAAGTTCTATCTCTCATCAATTCCAATATTTTGTAGTCCTTGTCATCGTGACCCGTTGACTTACAAAAATTGCAGTAAGAAATTTTTGGCACTATATTATAGTTCTGCATCATTGGACAATGATATTGATCATGCCCATGTGTCTTACAATTTTCACACCATGGTCCTCCTGTAGGCAAGGGGTTTGGCACCCCTGTTGCCAAGTACTGCACAAAGTTTGGACGTCATTCATTCTTATGGTGTCCTTTTGTCCTACATAATGTGCACCAAACAACTTCTCTCTTCTCTTTCCTCTTATTTTGGTTCAACTGAAATGTTAGGTTATTCATATCCTTTTTCAGCTCTTCTATTGTTGGATCTTCATATTGATACTGATTTTATTCCAGCTATAAGGTTTCTTGTAGAGCCTCTTCCTGAGTTTGGAACTTTTGCTATCTCAAAGGATACTTCAAGTGTGGTAATAATGAGTTCACAAATAACTTCCTATGTTGCATGTAAGTAATATAGTACTTCAAATTACCTTTTATACATTTAAACCTTTGATCAATCTCCCAAACAGACTCACTTGGTTTCTTCCTGATCTCAATCATTTCGTTCATGTACTAGTCTTATGAACTTGTCTTTTGAAATTCATTTACCAACAGCTTTTTCACCTCTACGACAGTCTTTGGTGTTCCTTGTTGACTCTTCACATCAAGGCTCATGTACCAGACTAGCATGTGGTCTCTAAATGTTACAGCCAATGATGTGAATTTTATATCCTCATCTGTGACCTAATTTTCCTCCAAGATCTTTTCACAAATGAATAAATGCTTCTTAGGGTCCCCTGACACCTTGCCACAAAACTCTGGTAATATGATAGTGGGATCTAATCCTACCATTTTGAAACATGTTGAACTACTACCTTCACACAATGTAGATAGTTGAATGCTACTTCCTGAACTTGTTCCCCCGATTGTTTGTCCTGTATTGGACCCCTAACTTTTTGCGCCTCTTCTACTAAAAATTGCTTGTCTAAAGTTTTTTTTTCCTTCAGGCGTATGAGTCACACATGGGGTTGTAGGTTCCACACTAATTGTAATTTGGACTGGAGTTTCTCCTTCTGTTCCTGAACCTGGACCTATTTTTTTATTTTCATATGTTACATGCAATATTTCCTCAATCTTCTCCATAGCCCAGAGATCCTCTACCTCTTCTTCATCACTCACCAAGCCCTCTCTGTTGGCTATGGCCTTATTTTTGTTATTCATCTTATATTATTAAGGTTTACCACTACTCGTCGTTCCATATTTTTTCATTATCTGCTTTTTATAGTCCTCATCCATCATAATTGAGTCCATGGCCTCCTTCTGCTTCCCCTTATCCAGATCCTTGTCCATATCTTAGACTCATGTCAGTGCTTCCCCCCTTCCCTCATGCACATAGAGAAGTTTAGTTGTTTGATTCCATGGTCATCACACCTTTGTCATATAATAAAATATTGATGGAAGTATATAGTGATCTTATGTACCTACCTTTGGGTCCCTTCGGAAAATCCTACTCTGCAACAGTGTACGACTTTGCAGTATCAACTACAAATTAAGTGATAAACCCTACAATAATATTGTCTAAGAAAAAATCTAGTGCAGTAGTAAATTTATTATTTACTTGCTGCAACTGCACGATCTCCACATGATACCACTCTAGTTGTATTATCTGATTTGTAGGATGGTTGTACTTCAACCTCAATAACCACTCATGTAACATACGGGGAAATTTGCAGAAAAATACTTCAAACAATTTGCTAAACACATATTTGTCAAGATATTTGCACGGTGTATATTTAGGGTTTCTGTTGTCCTTCTGCGCAAACTCGAGTTCTTTTTTCCTTAACCATCTTTCAATATCCACCTTCGTTGGATTCCATGGCCTAAAAATTCCCTTCTACATTTTCATTCTCCGTGTTGTTCTTCAACATATCCCTTCCAATCTATCATGTGTTTTTTCAGCCGACAACGTAACCATTTGTTGGATGCTTGGGCTGACCCAAGTCCTGATCTCAAAGGTTTCCAACAAAACCCTCAAACTATCAGATCTCCTGGTAAACTAGAAGGAAATGCTACACACAAAGTGCACAACACAGTCTCACCCGAGATAGCTTATGGGGAATTGCAAGACTCAAATGTCTGCATTCAGGGAAGGGATTGGGATTGTGATATGTTCCTTTTCCTTATGCATCAAATTTATTATCCATTCATTTAAATCTAGTATTCATTCATCAAATAAACTATGCATGCATGATGTCATAATCTAAGCTAAACATCCATTCTTTAACTAATAAATAACATAAATTGTAAAACAACCATTCAGACACATTAACATAGCAGATTTACCGTGGTTCACCCCCCCTGGGGCTACGTTGACAAATATTTGTCTCTTCTTCTCTTTTATTCATAATTCTTGAAAAAAATTGTTGCACGCATTACATTCTTCAAGATTACAATTAAAAAATAGGATAAGTTACATCCTTGAGGTGGACTAGACCACACCAGGCTCCACATCTTGTGACCTAACCCTCAAAAACCTGCTCGCTAGCTTATTCAGACCAAACTATTATCTCCTTGACCAACCTCCACTAGACCTCCTAGGTATTTATTTATACTATTCTATTGGCTCATATCCATTACATTCATATCAAAAACCCTAACCCTAACATGGATAGGTTTTTCTACATTTGCGCCATGCTACTTTTCCTCGGTCTTCAACCTACTACTTTTCCTCCATCTTACGCATGTTTATTTTCCTCCAGATATGGAGTTCACTCAAAAATAGGATTTTCTCCCCAGAATAGGCCAGCGCCAATAGAGGCACCAACCTCCTATTCTCAAGCTCCAACCTAAATAAAGCTAAAACTCCCTGATTCTTTGGCTCCAACTAGAAGGAGGCTACAACCCCTAGATTCTCTAGCTACAACTAGAAGGCAGTTACAACCACCTTTACTTTCCCCATCCAACCGCCCTGAAATAGAAGTGCCAAATGTAGATGACATGTCACTGTCATTGAATCAAATAACTTGTAGTTGTCACTGTCACAACTTGTTACTATCACTGAATTCCTGTCACTACCTATACCATTCTTCTTCAAAAAATTCTCTATAGATCCACGACTTGTCTGTATTGCAAAATGTAGATGTTTGTGACTTCCTTCACTGCAACTCGCGGACTACCACAAAGCTCTCCCAATTTCTCTGCCATTGTCTATGTCACTATGTCACTGTCTCTGTCACTATTTCACTGTCACTATCACTATGTCTCATCAAAATGTATCTGATCATCAACCAACTAAACCTGTGCCATACCATGCATCAATTGTATGCCAATATACATACTATCTCATGCATCAATCATGAAATGAAATATACATCAACAATGAATAGTGAATCATGAACTAGAGCATCAACCATGTACAACCTGTACCATATACCATATCATCAACCATATGCAAATGTATACCATGTCAACAATGAAACATATCAAAGAACTAATGCATTTTCCTTATGCATATTCCACCATAAAACATGAATATGCCTCAACTCATAGATATGAACTAGAAGACCATGTCATACATTGAACCATATATGGGAGTGCTCCTCACTCAACCAAGTAACCAAGATATACCATATCCAAATACCAAACCCGCCATACCAAGTATGCCTCAAGCATACACCATATCAAGATAAGACCTAACTATCAAAACAAGTATAAAATCATACCAATACCTCTAAATATGACCTAAAATAGTAAGATGTTGACCTGTAGACTTCCTTCATACCTTTAGGGACCTAGTAACAGCATTTACTCAAACCTTAATTATCTTTTCATAGATACATGACCTTCTCTTCTACAACTCATGGATATTTGTTCTTTCCTTCAATATAGCCCACGTACATCCACGCCCTTCTGACTTGCAACCCGTGGATACCTCAAAATCTAGGGTTTTTTGCAACCTCGAGAATTTCTCCTTCGACCTTCCTTTTTTACCTTGGAAAAATTCCATTACAACCTTATAAAAAGATCACTAGTTCACAAGATAGATGATCAATGAATGAGTGTGTGAGTGTACTTGTGAATGACTCATTAAGGTGTTGATATACTTGTGTTAGGTAACTCCTTTCCTTAGTTTAGGGCTTCTAAGGTTTTCTTATTAAAAAAAAAATGCCCTTTGACCAAGATTTATAACAAACTAAGGGCTTATTTTCCACTCTTTGGGGCTTCCAACTCTACAAGACCATATTGTTGGGTATGTGTTATATTCTTTGCATGTGTGTGTGTGGGCGAGTCAGATTCGACAACTGCCTCTGACGATCCCAACTTCTTTCTCCCTTTTTATGTTGTGTGCACAGGGTTGATTGTATAACCACCGGGACGATCCCAGAACTTCTTTCTCCCTTTATTGTGTGCACAGGGTTATTTCTGGGGTCCTGGGTACACTTGGCTCTGCTTACAAAACATTTATTCTGGTCTATCACTTGAGCCGATGGGTTTTGAACAGGAAACACCTCAAATTTATGGGCTTGGTTTTGCTATTTTAGAGGATTTTACTTTATTTTATGTTTTCTAAATTAATCTCACCATGGATTAGATTTTTGGTAGGTATGGAATACCTAAAATATTGTTTATATTGTATTATGAATGGTGAAATTAATACAATGAAGATTTGAAAGGTGCAACACCAAGAAAGACTGGTTTTTCTCCTAGTTAAGGGTTTCTAAAGTAACCCCGTGTATTGTGTGTATGAGCCATTTGAAGAATTTTATGTTTTGCTTAAGAATCTATATATGCATTTATTTACTCTACATGTTTAAAACTTACATGTGGTAGTCAAATCTCATTTTGGCTTCAGGGAACACCTTTTGTTGTTGAGGGTTTGGCTCTTCTTGATAGATCAACTTTATCTTGGGTCTATGATAAACCTGGGTTCAGTGGGAGATTTTGTAGTGGTGATTCAAGTGTAGAAAGAGGAATGGAGAGATATTCTAGAATCGAGATAGAGAATTTCAATGGTGGGTAATTTGAGCTATGGAAGCTCACTATGGAGGACCTTCTTTGTAGACAAAGAACAATGGATTGTTATGGATCCTGGTACACAAACTACCAATACAAAAACTACTAGTACACAAAATACTAATACACAAAATACTAGTACACAACCTATTGGTATGTCAAGGAAGATTGGGAGAATTTGGATAGAATATCAAGGAGTACTATTTGACTCTTCCTGCATATTCGGTGTTGTTGAATGTCTCAGGAGAATCTACAACCAAGTAACAGGGATAAGTTAGGGAATTTGTATGAATCAGTCCCTACAAACACCTTTTTTTCGAAATAAGTTGTATCATCTTAGGATGGAAGATGGAGATTTTGTGATGGAACATATAAATGCCTTCAATACTCTGGTAAGTCAACTTGTCTCTGTTAATATTACGATTGCAAAAGAAGATAAGTGTATTACTTTGTTATGTTCTTTTCGAGACACTTGGGATAATCTGGTTGTAGCAATTGTAGTACCAATCAATCTACATTGAAGTATGAGGATGTAGTTGCATCCTTGTTATCTTAAGAGATGAGGCAGAAAAGCATGGATTATCATAGCACAAATGCTTTATTTGTAAGAGGTTGTACCCAAGACAGGAATCCTGGTAAGTCTTCGGGGGGGAGATCTAAATCTACAGGTAGATCTAAGTCTCCAGGAAAATATTTGAGGAAATGTTCGAAGTGTGATAAAGCATGGAATTATAATAAAGATTGCAAGTCTAATAAGGTTGATAAACCAAAGGGATCTGATAATGCCTCTTCCACAGAGGAGAAAACCACCACTGAAGAAGGAGGTGATGTTTACATGGAATCTACAAGTACACATGTAGACCATGGTGTATGTTTGATCGAATCAGGTGCATCATATCATATGAATCGTCATAGGGAGTGGTTCTATGAATATGAAAAATACGATGGTGGTGATGTATTCCTAGGAGATGACTCGACAACCAAAATCATGGGACATGGAAGGGTTAAGTTGTTGCTAAAATATGGAAGGATTATAACTCTCCTTGGGGTTCTGCACATTCCAAAACTATACAAGAGCCTAATATATGTAAGCAAGTTGGATGATGCAGGTGTGGATATTGTATTGGGAAAGGGAACTTGCAAGATGGTACGAGGAGCATTGGTGTTGATGAGGGGAGTTCAGTGTGGAACTATACACAAGTTGTTGGGAAGCACTTATAATAACGAGTGTAATAATATTGTTGTCCGTGAGCATATAAATAAAGAATACAAGATCAATATTGTCCTTGGAAAGAAGACCATGCTGTGGCATCAAAGACTGGAGAATATTGGAGAAAAGGGCCTTCGAACACTACACAGTAAAGGTATGGTTAAAGGTATGTCTAATTGCACTCTAGATTTTGATTTCTGTGAACATTTCATATATGGTAAACATAATTGAGTAATATTCACATCTGGTGCTACAAGAGCAAAGGGGATCTTAGAGTTGATACACAGTGATGTGTTTGGACCTATGCATGTTCCATCACTAGGTAAATATGTGTATTATGTTTCATTCATAGATGATTTCTCAAGGAACACATGGATTTATTTTCTTAGAAAGAAATATGAGGTATTTGATCAATTTAAAGAGTTTAAGGCTCTGGTAGAAAACCAGACAGAGAATAAAATAAAGGTATTGAGGACAGATAATGGTGGAGAATTATGTGGAAATGAATTCCAATAATTATGTAAGAAGTGTGGTATATAAAGGAAGAAGACTACTCCATACACACCTCATCAAAATGGAGTTGCAAAAAGGATGAAAATGACACTGATGGAAAAATCAAGGAGCATGCTTAGTGGTGTTGAGTTAGGATAGGAATTATGGGCAGAGGCAGTCGGTACAACATGTTACATGGTCAATCGATCACCCTCATCAATGTTGGATGATATAACTCCACACGAGGTATGGATTGGTAAGAAACCCTCTCTTGAACATCTCAGAGTGTTTGGTTGTGATGCTCATGTACATGTTCCAAAGGAAAATAGGAGTAAGATGGATAATAAATCTTAAAAGTGTATATTTAGTGGTTATAAAGATGGTGTGAAAGGTTATAAGCTTTGGAACCCAGAAATTGAGAAGATTGTTTATAGTTGGGATGTTGTTTTTAGAGAGGTGAAAGATGTTCCCAAAGAGGAATTCCTACCAAGGAAAGAAGAACCTGAGAAAATAGAGTTTGACTTGGATGATGCAAAATCTAAATCAATTGAAGAAGATGAAGCAGAAGAAGAAGAACCTCATACCCTAGTATTGAGGAGATCAATGAAGGAAAGAAGGCAACCAAAAAGGTATATTCCACCTGATTTTTGTTCTAATTTTTCTTTATCTATTACTGATAATGATCCCAAAACTGTTAGGGAAGTAGTGAAATCAAAAGATAGTAAACTCTGGAAGAAGTCCATGGTTGAAGAAATGGATTCCTTGGATAATAATGAGGCATGTGATCTAGTTGAGTTTCTAGCTAGAAGAAAATTTGTTGGTAGAAAATGGTTGTTTAAGAAGAAGTTTAATGAAAAAGGAAAATTGGAGAAATACAAAGCTTGGTTAGTAGCAAAAGGTTATTCCCAAGAAGAGGGAATTGACTTTGGTGATATTTTTTCTCTTGTTTCCAAGTTAACTTCTATTATATTTCTTTTATCTATTGTTGTTTCATTTTATATTGAAGTGGAACAGATGGATGTGAAGACATCATTCCTATATGGGGATCTGGAAGAAGAAATATACATGAAGCATCCAGAAGGCTTTGTAGTGAAGGGAAAGAAAGAGTTGGTATGTAAGATAAAGAAGTCAATGTATGGTCTAAAGCAATCACCTAGGATGTGGTACCAAAATTTTGACATATACATCCTTGGATTTGGATTTGTGAGAAGCAGGGATGATCGTTGTGTATATTCCAAGCAGGTTGGTAATCACTTCATTTATGCAGTGTTGTATGTTGATGACATGTTGCTGGTAGTAAATAACATGTATGTTATTAAGGAGGTGAAATCACAACTATCCTCCAAATTTGACATGAAGTTTCTCGGTACTGCAAACTTCATTCTAGGAATGTATATTAAAAGAGATCGTGCAAACAGGAAACTCTAGTAGAATCAGAGAAAATATGTTGAGACAATATTGCAGAGGTTTAATATGAATGAAAGTAAACTGGTCAAGGTTCATATTCCTATAGGTGTAAATTTATCTACATATTAGTGTCCCAAGATGCAAGAAGAAGAAGAGGACATGTCCCATGTTCCATATTTCATAGCAGTTGGAAGTTTGATGTATGCAATGGTGTGTACTAGACTGGACATTGCACACGTGGTGAGAGTTTTGAGTAGGTATGTGTCAAAACCAGAGAAGGAGCATTGGACAACAGTAAAGAGGGTCTTCATGTATTTGCATGGCACTACCAGTTATGGATTGTGCTACCAAGGAAGACCAAGATTGGACAGAGTGTTGGACATACATGGGTTTGTTGATGCAGACTGGGTTGGAGATCTAGATTGTAGAAGATCTACAAGTGGGTATGTGTTTAACCTATTTGGAGGAGAAATTAGTTGGATGAGAAAAATATAGGTTGTGGTGGCACTCTCAACTACAGAAGTTGAATACATGGAATCCACTCATGCAATCAAGGAAGCAGTATGGTTACAGAGATTGTGTTCAGGTATTGGGTTGGTACAACAAGCAGTGAGATTAGATTGTGATAGTTAGAGTGAAATATTCCTAGAAAATAACCATGCTTATCATTCGAAGACAAAGCATATTGATGTTCAGTATAAAGTTTTGAGAGACATGGTTGAAGAAAAGAAGGTGTTGTTGGAAATGGTTAACACTTTGAAGAATGTTGCGGATTCATTGACAAAGTCTATGAGCACAGAGAAGTTCTCCTAGTGTAGATGAACAATGTCCATTGTTTCCCTGGATTGTTAACTGTGTAATCCTTTGAACCCCTATATGCAAAGGAAACAACAAGTGGAAGAATGTTGGGTATGTGTTATATTCTTTGCATGTGTGTGTGTGTGTGGGTGTATTAGATTCGACTACATCTAACGATCTCAACTTCTTTTTCCCTTTGTGTTGTGTGTGTGAGGAACTTTCCTAGGGGGTCCTAGGGGGCCAAGTTCCCCCCTAGTTACGTGTAACATTCAGCTCTGGGCTATTGCCCGAAGCCGACAGGGTTCAGCGAAGCACCCCAAATTTTGTTTTTTGGGCGGTTTTTTCTATTTTAGCATATTTTTCTATCTTTAGCAGTTTTCTAAATTAATCCTAGATTAAAGGATTAGGATTTTGGTAGCTACAGAATACCTAAAATATTGTATATATTGTATTTTGAATGGTGAAATTAATACAATGAAGATTTGAAAGGTGCGGCACCAAGGAAGGCTAGTTTTTCTCCTGGTTAAGGGTTTCCAGCGTAAATCTCTATGTGTTGTGTGTATGAGCCATTTATTAATTTATGTTTTTCTTAAGAATATGTATGCATTGCTTTACTTCACAGGTTTAAAACTTACACATATATCCCTAACCATGAGGAACTACATGGCATTCCACATATCACCGGAAATGGTACGATGAGTATTATCCCTCCATGAGTGAGTTACCTTCATTTACTCCATCCTTCATGAACAAATTTCATGATCAATTACAGGATCCTTAACCATACTTAGGGTTTTTCTTGTATACTTCTTCAATTTGTATTCCCATGAGGGTCATGCTTAGAGCTACGCCATAATGGGACCACTTTGGAGACCTCTCCAAATATACTTGTCACATCAGTTGACATCAATCCAATATTCATTGACATCAATGAAAACCAACTATCCAATAGTATGGAGGTTCAAATGTCCCTCTAAGTCACGTATATGAGAACTTTATTAAATATAAAATTACTTACAGAGGATATGCTATACGAAAGAAACATGCATGGCTTACGATGGTGTAGTTTGTGCAACACAAGTGATGAAATAATTTTTCACCTAGTAATGACTCATGCATTTTCCAAATAAGTATGGAAGGAAATATAGGGTATTCCAAATCCAAGAAATGTTTGGTCGGGGGATTAAATTGAGTTTCTTAGAGTGTGGTGTGGTAATTGGCCACTAAGAGATTCAAAACTTTACCTTTGATTATGGCTTGGGGAATTTGGCTAGCCTGAAATGCCAAGATATTTGAGGATAAGGACACTCTTATTTTGCAATGTGTCATTCAAGGTATATACATTATTACTTATTTCAACCATGTCAAGGCTATTAACATTCCAAGGTAGTTTTTTAATGCCATATTTTTTTATCCCCAAATTGTGTATGTTATGTACATATGGTTTATAGGTTGGTGACCCAGGGTGTTTTGGACTAGAGTGCCTATGTAAGTATGTTTTGGGATAGAGTGCCTATGTGATGATAGGCTAGAAAGATTGTATGTTGAAAGTTTGGTGAGACTAGAATAGTACATTGTAATCACACTCATATATAATAATAAAACACATCACAGTTGCAGACCAAGTCATACAAAAGAGTATGTGGAATTAGGAATCCACAAGAAGGGAAGGGTGATATGGGCTTAAGGAAAGGGTCTAGGCCAAGGGGTACAATATTATATTCCTAAGTCCTAGTTATTTTCATGATTTTATTTTAAGTTCCTAACTGATGGGATGGCTTCCCAAGTGGTGGGAGAATAGTTCTTTGATTCCCACTTGTCAAAAAGGGAGCATGCATATATAAATATTGGGCTTAGCGAGAAATCTATTGTTCTCATCATTGTAGTTTTCCATTTTTGGGTCTAGTTATGATGGGGATGAGCCAAGAGAGATAGAGACCCTATTGTTTTATGAATATTTTGAATCCTAGGTGGATTTGGGTGTACATTTATCCTTGGGTTTCTGTGGGGAAGGATAGAACCTTGGAGGGAGAAACTATGTGGGTATGTTTCCTAGTCTGTGAGGCCTAGAGGGTACCTGGAGATTACATTATTGTGGTTGGAGTTCTTAGAGACACAACTCTGAGACTTCCTATTTTTCCTATGTTCGAGCCCTGAAAGGAAAGTGGGATGGCATAAGGGACTGTGGTGCAAAGAAGGGGGTACGCTTTCTAGGGTTGTCAAAGTTGAGGGAAATCAAAGATTGTTGGTTGGAATTATTGTAAGAGTTTAGTACCTTGGCCTAGACACCATTTTTGTTGTTTTCAAAATTATTTGACTTAGGTAGCCTTTGTCTTGGTGGACTCATAACCCTACATCAAGGGTGACCTGTTGTTGAGAGAGATAGAATAGCAGTGTATATGGATGGGTAGGATATCTGAGGTCTACAACCCATTGGTGGAATTTTATAAAATGATAAGTGCTATGATTATATGTGTTTTCCATTGTTGTGTATAATGTGAATTTATATGTGTTTAATTATGTTATGTTGTGCATGTGTATAATTGTGTGTTGTTATAATATATGCATTAAATTGTGTGATGTTAGGAATGCATAATTATATCATATGCAAGGAATATTAATATAGTTTGTTATAAAATCCCTATTTGGGAATAATTATGCATGGTATCATATAAATAATGGAAAATATTTAAGGAATTTAAAAATACAGTATGGACATAGTCAGAGTTGTTGTATCAAAGCTCAGACTAGAGGTTTGGGTTTGTTACAATTTTGAAATTTCCTTGTGTCAAAGGTTGAAATGTAGTGACATATGCCCATAAGTGAGTCTATGACATGTTACAAGTTTGTAGTATAAATTATTGATAAGAGTGGGCCTTGGTTCTATTTTGATGGTGCCTAACAGAGGATCCTCCATTGGGAGAGGCGGGTGGTATAATTTACTTTCTTGATTCTCATAGAAATACTAACAAAAAAGGATGGTGCACTTACCAAGAGGACATAAAAAGGATTGTCCGAAAACTTTTAGAGTTCTTGAATTGAACTTACCACCACAAACAATGCCATGTATAATGAAAATGATATGGATAGGAAAATACCAATTGTTGGTTTGAACTTACTTTTCTTTAATTAATCATGGTCTATAAAACCTTTCCTCGACCATAGGTCAAGGGATCAAAATGTGAAATAGGGGAATTGAATTCCCTACATCTAAATCTTCCAAAGAAGTACCATATCTAGTAAGCTCCATGAACCACTATGTAGGGTTATAAAACATTTTATGGTTGTATATGAAATGGTTGATTTTGTACTATAGATATATGACACTACACACAATGAAATTGAGATCTTATAAGAACCCATTTCATTTTTTTACATGACCATTATGTTGGATCATGTTGTCATTGATGCCAATGGTTTGATTGATTGATGTCATTGTTTGATGTCAAGTGATTGATTGATGTCAAAAGATTGATTGATTGATGATTGATGTAATATAATATGTATTTTCCTTGATGAGAATGCATAGATGAAGATGGATCAATGAGTTGTCATTGATATGATGAAGATGGATCAATGAGT
>SNQJ01S0194271.1:0-11827 GCA_010110895.2 Picea sitchensis | reverse complement strand
AGCAAATTCCTAGACAAATTTGTATTGGTTTTTATTGACGATATATTAATTTACTCCAAGAATAGAGAGGAACATGAGGAACATCTTAGGCTTGTACTTCAAGTGCTAAGAGAACATCAACTCTATGCCAAATTTAGCAAGTGTGACTTTTTCCAGAAGCAAATACATTACTTGGGCCATGTCATATCTGAATAAGGAGTAGCAGTAGACCCTGACAAGATCGGGTCTATCATGGAATGGCCTACCCCAAAGGACGTTTCAGATATCAGGTCCTTTATGGGCTTAGCAGGATATTATAGGAGATTTATAAAAGGATTCTCCAAGATTGGTTGTCCAATCACTGCCCTCCAGAAGAAGGAAGCTAAATTCACGTGGATGCAAGAATGTGAAGAAAGATTTCAATCCCTAAAACATCTACTGGCCCACGCACCCGTGTTGAAGATCACCGATCCCGAAGTTGACTTCCTCATGTGCACAAATGCTTGGAAGGAAGGGATCGGAGGATTCCTTATGCAAGGAGGAAGTGTTGTCTGCTTTGAATCCTGAAAATTGAATGAGCACGAAGTCAAATATGTGACCCATGATCTAGAGCTGGCCACCATAGTGCACGCCTTAAAAATGTGGAGGCATTACTTCCTGGGAAGGAAATTCGTACTTATGACAAATCACTGTGGATTACAATATATGTTTGACCAACCAAAGCTCAATTCCAAACAAGCTAGGTGGATGGCCCTCCTTAGCGAGTTTGATTTTGAAATCAAACATATTAAAGGAAAAGAAAATAAGGTGGTCGATGCCCTTAGAAAAAGTATAAAAAAAATTCACTTGACAGTGGTGAGCACCTGCGAGATGGATGTCAAGGAAAGAGTCAAGAATGCACAAGAAACAAACACATTCTTCCAGACTGTGACCTCGTACCTAGAGAAAGAACCCATAGGGATAAAGTATGAGGGCTACTAGATGATAGATGGAGGTCTGCTAACTTACAGAAACAGATTGTATATTCCATATTGTGACGACTTGAAGAGGTTCATAAGGGATGAACTACATAAAAGACCCTATACTGGTCATCTAGGATACCAGAAGATGATCATGGCCACCAGGAAACAATTCTATTGGCCTGGATTGAAGAAAGACATAGCTGAATACTTAGCCAAATGCATAGAGTGCCAACAGGTTAAAGCAGAACATCGACACCCAACAGGATTATTACAACCTCTACTAATCCCAGAATGGAAATGGGAAACCATCTCCATGGATTTCATCACCGGATTACCAACCTTGACCAAACAGAATGATGCCATCATGGTAGTGGAGGATAAATTGAGCAAGTCCACTCATTTTATCCTCGTCAAGTTGACTTGCAAGGCAATAGACATTGCCAACGTATTCATGAAGGAGATATTCAGACTACATGGTATGCCTAAAGAGATCATGTCTGACAGAGACACAAAATTTACTTCCAACTTTTGGAAATCCTTGATGGTTGGTTTAGAGACCAAATTGTTATTTAACACAGCCTATCATCCTCAAACCGATGGACAAACGGAAAGACTGAACCAAATATTAGAAGACATGCTAAGGATGCATGTAATGCATCAACCCAAAAAGTAGGAAGACTACCTACCGCTGGTGGAATCCGCCTACAACAACGACTACCAAGAATCCCTGAAGATGTGTCCTTTCGAAGTCCTCTATGGTAGGCCATGCAACACTCCAGTCAGTTGGAGTAATCCCATAAACAGAGTTACTATTGGACCTGACATGTTAAAAGAAATGGAACAACAAGTGACTTAGATAAAACAAAATCTAAAGGTCGCTCAGAACCGATAGAAAAGTTACGCTGATCGAAAGAGAACTCCAAGAGAGTTCAAGGCGGGAGACCACGTATATCTCAGAGTTAGACCCAGGAAGAGTTCCCTGAATATGGGAGCTTGTGCCAAGTTGGCACCTCGGTATTGTGGACCCTTTGAATTTCTAGATAGAGTGGGACCTATAGCCTATAGGCTAGCACTTCCTCCCACAGTAAAAGCACATAATATTTTCCATGTTTCATTATTGAAGAAATATGTACATGATTCTAATCATATAATTGACTGGTCTGTGATCCAAGTGGAATCGGAGGGAGAATTCCTACTATAACCTCAATGCATACTGGACAGAAAGGAAACCTCGCTCAGGAACCGAACTCTAGTATTGTGGACCCTTTGAATTTCTATAGATAGAGGGGACCTATAGCCTATAGGCTAGCACTTCCTCCCACAAGTAGCACATAATATTTCCTTTCATGTTTCTTTTTTCAAGAAATATGTACATGATTCTAATCATATAATTGACTGGTTCAGATCCAAGTGGAATCGGAGGGAGAATTCCTACTATAACCTCAATGCATACCGATGTAAAGGAAACCTCGCCAGAACCTAAACTACTGTACATGTCAAGGTGCAGTGGAAAATTTTTGTCCCAGATGAGGCTACGTGGTAAATTGAAGATGCCATGAAACATGCATATATGATCCGATTTTGTTTACTTCTTTACATACATGTCATATTGATAGATAACATCGGTGGACGATGTTCCTTTAAGGGGAGGGAATTGTAACACCTCATTTCCCCAGCCTATAAAAATAACTATATTGGCTAATACTGAATCCATGGCAAACTCAAAGATGTGAATGTTTGATTTGATCTGCCTTGTATAGAAGGTTGATGAATGTAAATTATATCATGAATTTGTGTCACATGATTGCTGGGAGGGATGTGCTGAAGAGACCACGATGGCTAATGAGAGGTGGTGGAAGGGGTCGAGAATGGATGCGTTAACTTCCACCAAACCAAAACCGCATCTAGTTTGTACGTGCTCGAAAACCAAGTCTCACTCTCTGACTCCTCGAAATGAATTACCCGCCAGGATGGTGGGAGGCCCTCAAGAGTAAATGAGGGGATGGGGGCGAGATGACCATCCGTAGAATCTCTCAGAACTGACCACTCTGACCTGGAAATTCTATACCACACACAACCCTCGGCAGAAAGGGCAAGGGAAATAAGTGTAGTTGGGGCAATGGTGAGAGCGACGCAACAAAAAATCAATTTTAAGGAGAACCGTAGGAACTCCAAAAAATATAGAGTCATGAGTGTACGAGAAGGAGAGTAACCTTCACCTTGACTTCTCGCTGAGCTGGAAGCAGAGATTGAGTCTCAGCATCGTGGTCTAGCCTGTGGGTATTAGGTGGTAACCGGGCTGAATCATCAGGCTACTCGCTAGTGGAAACAAGCACCCCTGTCAGCATTCACATCATGTCCAAAATTCTAATAAGTGTTATATCTGCATTTGGAATTGAATGTCATGATCGCATGCTCATTTCTATACCAGAAATAGCTCAGATAGAAGTGTTTGCCTTGTGTTTTGATTTGAACAATGGTCATGCTTACCTAATATAACTACAAATTGGTTAATGTATATAATGTATGAGTTCATGATACGAGTCCATTCCCCTAAGGATAGACCCACCTAACTTGATTCGTTCTATGCCCTAGTTTATCCTCCCTTGAAGGCACCTTTTTCTGGGGAGTTTCCTCGCATTCCAGAGTCTGAGTGAGTCCCTTGAAAAGACTACTATTGTAGTAAATCCACAAATTTTACCTTTCCCCATCATAAGTAAATGGCTTGAGTTTCATTTTCCTCGAAACCTAGGGTGTGAGATCCTCTTTGTCTTTGCACATTGCTAACTCAATTTGCAAAAACCTCAAAGAGCTTAGTGTAAATGGCTTCGGTTTTGGCCCTGAGTTCCAGCTTGGCGATATCCCCTTGTCTTCTGACATCGCTAAATATCGATTTGCAAAACCCTCAAAAGAGCTTAGTTGTAATGGCTTCGGTGCGTTTCGTACTCGAAACCTGTGTGATATCCCCTGTCTCGCATTATCGCCAAATCCCAACCTATAAACCTCAAAAATCTTAGTGTAAATGGGCTTCTGAGTTTCTACCCCTGAAACCAAGCAGCGGATCCCCTTGCCTCGCACATCACAAAATATCGACTTGCAAAACTCCAAAAAGAGCTTAGTGTAAATGGGCTTCTGAGTTTCGGCTCCTGTGAAAACCCAGTGTAGATCCCCTTGTCTTCACACATCGCGAAATCCCAACATTGCAAAACCCCAAAAATAGCTTAGTGTAAATAGGCTTCGGAGTTTCAGCTCACGGGAAACCCAAGTGCGAGACCACTTGTTGTCGCACATCACGTAAATCAATTTCATGGTGACCCTAAAATGAGCTTAGTGTATATGGGCTTCGAAGTTTCGGCTCCCTGGAAACCCAAGTGCGACATCCCTCGGTTTCACATCACAAAATCCTCAATTTTACAAAACCCCTCAAAGAGCTTAGTGTAGCCAGCTTTGATTTTCGACTCGAAACCCAAAAGGACCCTTTATTCTTTGCACATCGCGGAAACTCACTCATGTGAAACCCCAAAAAAGAGCTTAGTGTAAAAGACCGGAAGTTTCTGGCCTCGAAACTCTAGGTGCTAGACCTTGTCTCTACACATCACAAATCCTGACTCCTGAAAAACCCCAAAAGAGCTTAGTGTAAAAAGGCTTCGGAGTTTCTGGGCCTGGAAACCTGTGTGAGATCCCTTTGTCTCACAATATCGCAAAATCTTGGTAAATTGGGACATATGGGAAACCCCTCAAGCTTGTAGTGTGAAAAGGATTTCGGCTGCCTAACCCGAAACCAAAGGGTATGCGAGACCCCTCGCCTTCATACATCACGAAGTCCCTGTGATGCTAAAATCCCAAAAGGTAGAATGTATGGATTTAATCCGAGCCATTGATCAAGTCGACGATCCGTTTATACCCTTTCTAAGCTCACATTTCAAAGATAGAACAACTAACGGCCACATTGCGATTCCCCAAATCGCGAAAAGACAATAAGCTGTCAAAAGGCCCGTGGTCAGCAGACAATGATCACATGGGGAGGACAAGGAAGGATAATCAAGGCCAAGCTCCCATAGAAATTCGAGGATTTTGTTCTAAGAAAAGACAAAAAGAAAAAGAAAAATCTTAGTTTCCGTAGTGAGTGTATGACAAATTTTCACTATAATGGTTTTTTAAAAATGCTTTATAGAAAACTAGGAGGTTAATTAAGACATATCAAGGTACTCTGTGGTAAAGTTCCAGGTTCTGGCTAGTTATACTTTCAAAGATATAGCTAGGAACTTAGTGATTTTACTTTTTAGCCCCTAAATCAATCTCAAATATTTCATTTTGGGAATTTCAATATAACTATTTCATTGTGATGTTTTAAATGGAAATTTTCATAATAATTCCATTAAATATAGTGAGAGTTTAACTGCAAAAATTGATTTGGATCAATTTATTTATATGAGATATAGTCCCATGGAAATTAGGATTATTTGACTAGTCCTATAACTAATCTCAAAAAGGTGTTTTGTGTAAAATAGCTCACATATTTTCATCGAGGATCCAAATTTAGTGCACTAATTGAATTTGAAAGAGAAAAATTCATAGTAGTTATGGTACGAGTTCCAGAATCAATTATTAATTATCGGGACATGGCATTCTATACAAGTTCGGCCTCCAAAAAGGAAAAAAATCAGCAAGGTTGGGAAAGTTACCATAAATTCAACTTGAAACATCCAATTTTGATCGCACCTATGGAATTGTAGATAATGCATATCATAGTACCACATGATAAAATTTCAAACTTAGAAAGACTGAAATTTTAGAACACATTAGAAGGAAGGTCGACCAAAAGGACAAACTCAAGATTATGGTTTTCAAAGGTATGTCCGATTGAGGTGAATCAAAAGTCATTAGAAAGAGAAAACATATGCACATTATATGAGAAAATTTATTATAACTATTTGAGATCATTATCCTAATATACTCGAGGTTGTAATTCTATGATCAGTTAGACCCACAATTAAGAACTTCAATGGAAATACCCTAATTTACAAATGTGATGAAGATAAAGATGAACTGCCCATGGAATGGTTGGGGTTGGTAAATGAATATGATAGGATTCCTTGAACATTTTTTTTTTATAAGCCCTACAGTGGATGAGTATTGACAAGGATACTAGATGGAATTGCACATGGGAATAATTTGAAAACCTCTTCTCAAATAAATGGATCAAGGATAAAAATGGAGGAGATGCATAAAATTCAATATGAATTAAAATAAGAAAAGGAATAAATCAAGAAGAAGGGTGACAAGCTATCTAAGATACAAGACCTTAATGAAGCACTCATTAAGGAGGTTCCAAAATTAAAACAAGGAAATACTAGCAAAGGAATGTGGGAAAAGGATGTGTCAAAGGAAGAATTGAAAACAAACATGTATATTATGAAACCATAATAAAAATATTGATGGGAGTTTAAGAGATTGGAGAAGAAAAGAAGCACTGTCAAAATCAATAAAAAGAAATGATATAAGATGAAGAAACTACTAAAATACTTGAAGAGGAAATTTACAAGGAGGTTGAGGAATCCCTAAATAATGATGAGGTAATATTATAAATGCAATCTAGAATTGAAGAAGGACGCCATAATTTGATAAATGGGCTGACATTGTACCAAACTGAGAAAGAAGCATGATAAGGTCAATAGAGGATACTTGAAGAAGTTGAAATTCATTTAGAGAATGTACACACATGATGGCATTATCTCCAAGGATAGAGTAATAAAGGACCAAGAAAAGATGATAGAGGATGCCATTGTATTTGAAAAGAAGATAGATGAAATGTATGTGTAGAGTTAAAGGAAAACCACTGATGTGAAATCATATTGACACCCTTATTACCAAGAAAGTTTTCAAGGAAGAAAAGAATATCAATATCATAATTATACAAGATGAATACCATCGATATTCATGGGATATTGCATCACAAAACCACTCTTAAACTAGATATTATTGGAAACCAACAACCACTACAAATGGGAAAAGTTACAACAACAAAACATGTAAACTCATGGAAAGAAATTATGTAACAACTAGCCACCAAGGATTAAGGACCTGAAATAATGGATTTTGGATGGATGGATCATAATCAATGGAATAAAGAAATAAGTAAATATAATAAAATCATATTACTTGGTGTCATCATTACGTGAAGCCTTTAATTGCAAGGCTTTGAGGAAAGAGATTTTTTAAGGAGGGTACAATGTTATGAACCAAGGGGGGTCATAAATGGGGCTAAATGTATATGATACGACCCCAAATTAGGGATATATGGGCCAAAATGTACATCTAATGTGTAAATGTATATGTATTAGAGTCAACCTAATAGTAAAGGCCCCTCATGTGTAAGAGTGAATAGGTATTATATAGAGATCATGTATTCATATTGAAACATGTGAATTGTGATGTATTTGGTCTCTTGAAGGAGGTTCTTGTATTTTAAGGATTTATTGTGTAACTTGTCTCTCTTATATATATTGGAGTTGTGCTCCATTATCACATTGATGTACATGGTATGTACCTCTGTTTTATTCCAATATCTTAAGCATTTGGATCATTACCTGATAATTTCCGTTAAGCATGGGAAATTGAAGATACAATGGTATCGAGGGATGTAGTGAGGGAAAGGTTGGATGGCTATTTGGTGCTTCTAAAATAGACAATTAAGTTTCTTAGTGTTTCAATTCCATTGTGCACATCGATGTTTGCATCTCCACCTAATAGTTGGGGTTAGCATTGGAACTTTCTTCATCTAGTGATGATGGTTTTGGGTTTTGTTCATGTGTAGGCTCCATAAAAATATAATTTGTATGATACAATTGAACAATTTAATACAAAATAATTATTATTTTCCATTTCTTTAATTTATATAATTCAAGTTTAAACATAAAAAATGGACAGATAAAGATACCTTGAATTCAAGGAATTCTAGATAAACATCTTTACCTTTATTGGAAACAATGAATGGTGACAATGGAAACCTTCCTTATTCTTTTCACAATCACTTCCATTTATCCACTATAGTATAACATGCCTTCTTCTCTTTAAGAATTAGCCTTGTTCTTACAAGAGTTGTACTTGTGAAAATCCCACCAAACCATCTTGAAATCACGACAACTATGGAATAAACCAACATTATCACCTAAGTAGAATATTCCATCATTTTAGTGATGGAAGAAGTCCAACACAAGGGAGGATTCTCTGGTGACCTCAAGGGATTGGATAGAAATAAATAGCCAATCCCACTCTCATCTCTTTATCACATGTTAGTTGGTCTAGGTCTAGGAAATAAGGAGAAGTTGTAAGGTGATTTTTGTATCTTCCCAAAACAAAAACAATTTGTAGCATATGTTTGAAAATTACCAAGCTAAAGCATGCAACAATGAACTCTCTTTAGACACGACAAGTAAAATTGCAATTTTTGTTGCAAATTATAGTAGTAAATAGTCTTATGAAAGCAATAAAAGATTTGCAACAACAACAAGAAATAATGCAAAGAAACATAGCAATTTACCATGAAAAATAAGCATAAAACCAATAGATTATTATCCAATTGCTAGAGATGATTTATAAACAAGTTAATCCACTTATAAATAGGTGTATGATACACAAGAAGACAATTTTCTGATGTAGAAATTGTTTTGGTAACAACAACAATAAATGGTTGAAGTTTACTTAGAGTTAGGGTTAGTAGAGTTGGTAGAGTGCTTGAGATATTTAGAAGATTGATTTTAAAAACTAATTTAACCACAATGTCACTCCTATATCAACATAGTTGTCATTCTAGGGACTATGGAGTCTCAAATGCATTTAAACTCAAGTCTTATTAAACTGAAACCAAATAGTAGAGTCTAAAACCCTAAGGTGCAAGCACATTTTGGCCTTAGGTTTTGAATCTTGAGGAGAAATATTTCTAGGTTGCAAGCACATTTGGGCTCTAGATATTGTTTTTCCCTCTTGTAGCTTCCACTAGGTCAAGGTTCAAATGTCTAGGGATAAAATCCAAAGCTTTTAATTTTGAATAGATCACTAATATTGGATGAGATATTAGAAAGTCAAAGATCACCATATGATAAATCAGTCTTGGATACAAAAGAGAAGACACACAAGAACCTCAAAAGAAGCAGCTGAGGTAAATTCATAAAAAAAAAGGAAGACAATGTTGCAAAGCAACCATCTACACAAGGAAAATAAATTTCAAAAGAACTAAGCAAGGAAGACATCAAGAAGCCATTCTTGGACACTAAAGCAAAGGTATGAAACATTTTCATGGGAAATTGTTATTCATGTAATGGATATGGTCACAAAGCTTTGGAATGTAGATCTTATGAAAGGAGATACTATAACACCACAAGGAGTTGGATATGTGATCAAATAGGACACATTGTTGTTCACTAGAACACTATGAGATGCTACAACTATAGTGGATTAGGCCACAAATCCCATGAGTGTTGGAAACACAAGAAGAAAGTCCATGATGAGAACTCAAATAGCATGGATAGAAGAAGGAATGAAGTAATGAAGGGAGACATATTTGAAAGATGGATGCTCAGAGATCAAGTTCCTCGAGAGAAGGGACATCTACAAAAGTAGATGAAGAAGACAGAGCTGTCTTAATCTGAATGAAAGACCTAAGGGAAGCTCAAGCAGTCATACCCAAGCATACACCTGCAAGTGATAGTATGGACAATAAGCCATACACGCAGGATGACCTTGTATGGGTCACGTACATACTCGAGTCAAGCACAACAGATCATGTATATGTGGTAAATCCTGAGAAAAAAGGATATGCACATGACTGTTCGACGTATTGGTATAACACTTTGTCGTGTGGTCTACCATTGTTTGTTGGCAGGTTCCGACACCATTTGGTTGCAAGTTTAAGTGTTCATCTATCGGATTATGTAAAATAAAATCTTGAGTGTAATGACACTAAACCATGAGTATGGATTTCCGATGTTGATCTATTGGTGCACATATTGGTACATATTTGAGTTTCATTGATATATCTTATGATGTATTATTAAAGCATATGTTGATATCATGATGCATGCATTTTCATGTGGATTGGGATACATATTGGTACATATGGTTGGTGAGTTGATCTATAAGATGCATGATTGGTACTTTTCTAGCATGTTGGAAGAGGCACCTACTAGCAACTTGATCAAGTACAAGCCTTTATGGAGGATTTGGCATTGCCATATATGGGATTCATAATTTTGTGATATTAGTGCATGGTAATGTACATGTTTGGTACACCTATAGATGGAATATACTTGATGATACTACACGACAGGCCTACTTATTAGCACAACAATTGGCATTTGTTTGAGATAATTGACAGGTAACTTGGTTCATGATGGAGACATATCAAGGAGTGATACATGATACATTGTTTGGCATGTTGGTAGATGCACATGGCTGGCATATTGGTAGATGCACATGGTTGGCACATTGCGGGATGCACATGGTTGGTATATTGGTAGATGCACATGTTGGCATGTTGATAAAGGCATATGATTGATACATTCCATGGATGATATCTTTGGCACATTGCATGATGTTACGACATAGGTGTTGTGCATGATGAGGGACACATTTTGTACAAGATGTACAATTTGCTGATATTTTCTCATGATTCTTTATTTCATCAAGGGATATATCTTTTGTTTCATGATGGTTCGTATGGCATGAGTTTGATGCATGAATAGGTCTTTCAAGGATCGTTATATGGTAGCAAAATGTTCATCTTGCAAAAACTATAGGGGAGACATACCCATAAGGGGAATTCATTCTTCTCCCATGATTCTAGGATGAGATATTTATCCGATGCATACCTATAAAAGAGCCCTATACTTGGAAGAAAGAGAACAAGAACATAATTTCAGGGGGAGCAATATTCATAGGGGGAGTATGTTCGATGTATCTTCAATATTAATTCAGAGTGATATCCCTTTTTTTTCAAAAGGGGAGAGATTATTCCAGAGGGAATATCAAAGGCATTCGCATGTGGGGAGCATCCCTGCTGAGAGTTCAAGCAAGGGGAGCAACCCTAAGATGAGAATGGCCCTTTCCATTGATGCATAGAGAGTTAATCACATTGATGTGATTGATGTTTATTGATGGGGAGAGATAGTCACATTTGACTATTGATGTAGAGTAATGCCTTATCTACACAAGCTGGACATCAATAATTAGTATTATGTTGACATCAATGTTGGTATTGCCATCAATGCCAAAGGGGGAGATTGTTGGATCATGTTGTCATTGATGCCAATGGTTTGATTGATTGATGTCAAGTGATTGATTGATGTCAAAGGATTGATTGATTGATGATTGATGTAATATAATATGCATTTTACTTGATGAGAATGCATAGATGAAGATGGATCAATGAGTTGTCATTGATATGATGAAGATGGATCAATGAGTTGTCATTGATACATGATGAAGATGGTTCGTTGTGGTTTCATTGGTATATGATGCATTGTTGGAAAAATGTATAGATGACTCTTGTGAGAGATTCTTGAGCATTTTTGGTGTGGAACACTTGAGCCTATTGAAGATCTATAGGTGGCTAAGGTAACCAAGGATATCTAAGCCGAATTTTAGAAGGAAGGTGAAGAAAAGAGGGCCGGAACTAAAGGGAGGACAAATTATTTTGATGATGCTTTCTAAGGTATGTTATTTATAGGTCATCTCACCATTTTATTTATTTTAGGGTTAACCACTTTCCATAAATAGAAATTTCTCCAATACTTTATCATTTAAATATTCCTTCTTGATTTTGTCACCTTACTTTATCATTTCTTGATTTTGTCACTTCTCTTGATTATTTAAATAATCCACCTTGA
>SNQJ01S0194270.1:0-15663 GCA_010110895.2 Picea sitchensis | reverse complement strand
GTTTTGGTTTATGTAGATGATATTATTTTTTGTTGTACTAATGAATCATTTGTCCAGTGGTTTGCTAACTCTATGCAAACAGAGTTTGAGATGTCCATGATAGGAGAACTGTCATATTTTCTTGGTTTACAAGTAAATAAGAGTTCTGCAGGAATATTTATCTCTCAAGAAAAATATTTGAAAGAGATGTTGAAGAAATTTCAGATGGAGGATTCCTCTCCTGTTAGTACACCTATGGTGGTTGGTTCCAAGCTCAATAAAGATGATATATCACATGATGTTGATCAAAGGACATACCACTCAATGATAGACAGTCTTATGTACATCACATCATCTCGTCCTGATATAATGCAAGTTTATGGAATGGTAGGTCGTTATCAGTCAACTCCTAAACAAAGTCACTTGATAGCTGTCACAAGGATATTCAAATACTTGAAGGGAACAATTACTTATGGTCTGTGGTATCCTAGAAATAAGAATTTTCAGTTAACTACGTATTCAGATGCAGATTGGGTAAATTGTGTGGATGAGAGAAAGAGCACCAATGGAGGTGCCTTCTTCCTGGGTGACTTGTTGGTAGCATGGATTAGTAAGAAGCAGGGATCTATTTCCTTATCAACTACAGAAGCAGAGTACATTGATGTTGCTACTTGTTGCATTCAAATTTTATGGATGATACAAACTCTTGCATATTTGAAGGTAACCTACACTGATCCCATTCCACTTCACTGTGATAACACCAGTGCCATCAGTCTCTCTAAGAAGCTTGTACTTCATTCAAAATCTAAGCACATACCAATAAAATACCATTTTCTCAAAGAACAAGTTACAAACAGAATTGTTCAGTTGAATTATATTCCTTCCACAGAACAGATAGTTGATATCTTTACTAAGCTGTTAGTAGCGACCCCTTTTGGATATCTTCGTCAAAAGTTGGGGGTTATAACTTCTTTCGTCTAATTTGTTCACCTGATCAGGGGGAGTACTTATTGAATATCTGTTGTATTTCTAAGTTTCTCATAGTTGACAGGGGGAGTATGTAGTGCAACGGCTCAGGGGGAGCATGTTTCTTCTTTAACATTGATGTCAAAGGGGGAGAAAGTGTGGTAATTTCAAGGATGCTACAGTGGTATAGTTGGATGTTCTTCAAGGGGTTGCCATCAATGCCAAAGGGGGAGATTGTTGGCATGTTTTCAGACAAAGGCAGAGTATGCGTGTTTGTCATTGATGGCAAAGATCACGATCAGCAGCGCAGCGATAATGGCATGGCAATGGCAAGTTCAACAGTGAAGAGAAACAGTGATCGTTGGATCCCATTTAGATTTCCCGATGACCGTCAGATATTAATTCAGATAGGAGGAGCGTGCAGTAGAAGAGAACAAATCTCATGCGTCAGATCTGAGCCTGAGGTCTGACCGACGTTGGATTTAGGAGAACCTGCATGTTATTTAAAGTGCAAGTTCAAGCGGGCTTAAAAAATCTCGAAAGCAGGAGGACCGTCCATCTTCGGGATGGACACGTGGTTACAGATCAACATTTCGCTGACTGAGAGGTCAAAGGAAGGAGTGCCCTAACCTCTCAAACTCGTGATATGCGAAATCGCGAATTAATTTGAGTCGTTGATAATCGAGGATTGATATGGACCGTTGATCAGACACGACGAAGGCCCGTGAAGTTTCGAGATCATGAAAATATATTGACTGTCGAATCATCAAGATTGTGGACCGTTGATCTGACTTCATTTCAGAATTTCGGATACCAGGAGTTGGAGGTGTCAAGGACACTCATGACAAGAATGATGAAACGCCGAAATACCTTCAGATCATTTCAGGGTTCGTGACATGGAGTGTCGAAACACTTCATCACAGAAATGCCAAAACGCTGAAATACCTTCAAATCATTTCAGGGTTCGTGACTTGGAGTGACGAAACACTTCATCACAGAAATGTCAAAATGCAAAACGCCGAAATACCTTCAGATCATTTTCGGCGATCGTAACATGAAGAGTTGAGACTCTTCACCACAGGAATGCCGAAATGTCGAAATGTCGAAATGTGAAATGGTGAAATCAATGCGAGACCCTGTGCTTGTAATCCAACGGTGTTGGATACTTGGAAATCTGATCGAAGGGCTATTGTTGCTCTTCATGATTAATTGTTCAGTTACGATTCAGTTAGAAGAACTGAATCATGGTTCTTGGACGGTTGGTGTTTCAATTGTTGAAGCGTTGTTCTAGGGGTTTGAGGGGAATTGAAGGCATTGTAGTGCACAAAAGAAACACGCAGTGACTATGTGTGGTTGGTTGTTCTGAATGAAAAAATGAGTTGAACTATAAGAAAGGGAAAATTACAGTATGTGCAATGTGAGACCGACAGTATGCGTAGTGTGAGATAAAACTCAAAGATGAGTAACAAATGAGGAATAGACAGAAGCAAGAGCAGAATTGCAGAACAACTTGAAGCAGAGTAGAATTGCAGAACATACAAAGGAAGAGAAGAATTGCAGAATAGTTATAAGCAGACCAGATTTACAGAACAGAGAAGAAGTGGTAAGAATCGATTTATCTGTGTTGTTGGTTATTCAATCATTTATTTATAATCAGGGAGGTAGGGTGGTGCTAGGGAGGACCGTGGTCCTCTGATATTCGAGTTGGTGCTTGAATATTGGGAGTTGTAGCTTCCATCTAGTTGTGGCTATAAAATAGGGTGGCAGGGTGGTGCTTGGGAAAACATAGAGTTTTCTATATGCAAGTTGGTGCTTATATAAGTGGAAGTAGGTGCTTCCATCCAATCGGTGTTGGAACACTCAGGGAGTTGGTGCTNGTATAAGTGGAAGTAGGTGCTTCCATCTAGTCGGTGCTGGAACACTTAGGGAGTTGGTGCTCCCTTCTAGTCGATGCTAGAGAAACCAGAGAGTTGGTGCTCTCAACAAGTTGGAGCTTGTAAAATAGAGGTAGTAGCCTCACTTTGAGTTGGTGCTCAAACATCGATGATGTACAGAACTTAAAAGACTGCCTATCATTTCGAAGAAGAAGAGGTTTTCTCCCTTTATGGGTTTCCTAGTGAAAATCTATCTCTGTGTATATCTTATGTGTGATTGATGCTCATTACTTATGTTGTTCATATTATGTATAATATTGATGATCACTTGATGAAAGGTTAAAAATGGATTAATAGACTTAAAATTGTTTAAGCATAGTAACAATTGATTCACCTTCCCTCCCCTCTCAGTTGCTTTAGTAATTTCAACAACAACATGTTATTAATTAAATGGTATCAGAGTTTGAAATTGTTGTGTGGCATTGCCTAGCTTGGGGTTGGGGATTCTACAATGTGGTATCAAAGAAAAATTTTGTTCAGTGTTTTGTAATGGGGACATTACAATGTGGTATCAGAGCTATTTTGTTGAGTTTTCAGTAATGGGGACACTACAATGTAGTATCATAGCCATAGGTTCAACATTGGACCTACAGTGAGCCAAAGATAGAGATCGGAAGTAAAAATTGCAGAGTATGCATGCAAACTATTCAACAAAATGTTAGAAAGGGATGTATGCAACATGTTTGTGGAAATTATTTCATTGAAATTAGGGAAATTTCACGAGTAATTGAGGAAAATTATCCCAGGGATTAAAAATCCCCAATTTTAATCTTAGTTTGGGCATTTTTAGGACTGTAACTAGTCGAATTATAGAATTGCAAAGTGGTCATGGAAAAATTGGGCAACATTGGGAAAAGGCCTTAATTTATGTTGTGCAATGCATGGAGAATTCAATGCGGAAGAGTATAATTTAATGTGCAGAGGACAAATCGGCATGCCCAAGGTTGAATTTGGCTCTAGAAAGATTAATTATAGGGTTCCATGGCAACTCGTGCGAAAAAATAGAAATTATGTTATTCTGGAAAATTTTGAAATTTAGGAAAATTCGAGTATTTTTTCGTACATGACGTGGAGGTGACATGGAAGTGATGTGGAATAGGTGATGTGGAGTGGGAGGTGGTTTATTCGATACCATAAACCACTGTCACATGGGGAAAATTGGTTTTGGATTCCACCCCTTGTACCATGCGACACCACCCAAATCGTGCCATGTAGCACGGAGAAACCACCATCGCACCCCAAATGAATTTTAATGCATGTGCATGTTTGGAATGTGACATGCCCTTTCGATCATTGATCTTTCCCGATCTCCACTGTTGGATCTGGAGATGTGTTAGTTCACGTGCACCAAGGAAAAAGGTGTGGGATGGTACCCGCCCATCCTCACAACCAATAACAAGCTGCCACATGGAATTTTAATAGTCAAGGCGAGACTCTTGTCCCATCTGAGGTCAAATAAGTGCTAGTTGGGCAGGTGGGTCCGTAAAGTATTATTATTGTATATAATTTTAAGGCCTATGTAAGGGGAAAAGGGATAAAGGAGAGAACAAAGAAGTAAGAGAAAGTGTTTTAGGATAACAAGACTGAGCCAGGTGGGCCAAGAGGTTGAAAATACATCATCTCAAGGTGCCAATTGGACCCAAAATTCCATATTAGTTTCCAATTCAACAAAAAATAATCATATTTCTTAGAAAATTACAGTGTTTTTCAGGTCATCATCTTACATGCCATTTTTGAAGGCCTAAACAGCGTTTTTAGCTACTCGAAAACTACTTGAATAGAGTGTACCAATGGACACTTTGCCTCTACAGCTAAAATAAAATATTTTGGAGAGAGATTTCTAACGGTGTAAACGGATCATCAAACGGAGCTAGTATGAGGGAGTTATAGGCCAAACAATGGAAGGTAAATTTTGAGACCTAGTTAACATCTGAGGGCCATAACTTCCTACTCTGGAATTGGTTTAGGGAATAGTATAAATACATGGAAATATATTGGGAATAGAATACATCCATGGAGTCAAAACATAAATCGAAGCACATACCAATTCACAAGAGGACATAGAAGGTACCTATAGCATTCAAGGCTAAAAAGATAAAAATGGCATGAAACTTCAGCAAGTTGTATCTAGTAGCTTGAAGCTCAGATGAAGGTGAAACTTGCCCAGAATGTCCAAAATAAGTCCATGAAGGAATCTAGATGAGATCCTATCAAATTTCCAAAGGATAAAGTGAAGGATGCAGGGGCATAGATAAAATTGCACCTGGTTGAAGTGTGTGTAGAAGGAGCGAATGGGTAAAGGTCAAATGACCATAACTTTATGTTCATAACTCAGAAATGAGAAATAAAGTAGTCGTTGGAAAGGTATTGGATAGAGGAGTCCAAATATGCACCCACAAATGTGAATTTAGTAGTACAATTCACAAGAAATTAGAAAGAATAATTATGGTGTATTTAAAAATGTAGAATGGTGCACAGTATTTATAGATTTATTAAATTATTTAGTCTAAAAAATACTATTACCTGCACATTTTGCAGAGATAAGATAAAATACAGTTTAATAGGATTAGCACATAGATCAAAGGCATGGAATATGCGCAGAGGACTTACAACCATGAAGATGAAGTCAGGGCGTTGTATGTCAAGATGGGTAATGCATAATCAAATTCAAACGGGAATGGAGAAGGCGAAGAGGAGAGCATGAACTTGGTGGAGACCATAAAGAGTCTACAAAAATATGTCCAAAGACATAAATATAATAATGAGAGGATTATGAAATCCAAGGAGAAATAAGATGGATTCAACATCAAGTTTTTATAGAGATTGGATAGAATAGAAAATAAAATGGATAAGGAGACAAAATCAAGAAATTCAAGGAGTCAAATGTCTCATGATAAAGGTAGATAAACCAGGAGTGTTGATAGGAACCATCATCACTCACCAAGGAATTCGTTCAGGAGATCCCACGATAGTTCAAGTCCATCTCTTGTTAGAAAACATAAGCGAAGGTATGGAGTGGATGAACTACAAGGAGGAATGAATAATATTAAGCCTCGTACATGTGATGGTGAGAAAATGAAAGATGAGGATGCAGAGAGATGGTTTTTGGGAATGAGGAAGTACTTCCAGTTGCATAATTACTCCTCACATACAAAGGGGAGAATTTTAATCTACCAGCTCAAAGGAAAAGGGTCAATGTGGTGGGACTAGTTTTTGAAAGTGAAACACATTGATGAGAAAAAGATTACTTGGAGGGAGTTCAAGAGGTATTTTCAAAACAAGTACTTAACCAAGCATTAATTTGGTAGAAAAATGAAGAAGTTATTCGAAATCAAGTTTGGAATTATGACTATGGATGAGTATGAGAGAAGATTCTTAGAGATGTTGAAATATGTCGACTTCATCAAGGATGAGCAGGTCAAGATTCATAAGTACTTGAGCGAGCTGCCATAATTTTCCAGTGATAAGATACAATATGATGATCCCAAGACACTAGAGGAAACCATAAGGAGAGATAATGCCTCTATGATTAGGATAGAGGAAGACCAAATTTTGAAAAGGATTAGGAAGAAAAGAAGAAAAGAAAGATGGAGCAGAGGAAGAAGAGAACCAAGACATCGTTCTTCATATATAATTATCAGGGACAACCAACTTATAAATATATCATAATGAAAGAAACAATGGGACAAAGACCAAGGTAACAACCTATGAAATTTTGGGGTTGTGAGGGAGATTAAATGTACAAAAATTTCCCTCAGAGGTGAAAAAGTGAGGATTTTTCACAATGTATAGCAAGCTTATATAGTTGAGGGCATGAGCAGAAGCATGCCAAGGATCTATGCAGCCCTAGACAACAAGCAAGTTGAGTTTAAATCCCACATGATTGAAGTGGAAGGTAAGATCAACAACCAACCCATCGTTATTTTAATTAATTCAGGTGTTATTCAAGTTATCTAGATCCTAATATGGTGGATGTTGGATTTCTATTATTCTACTTTATCCTTCATCTACTCTGATCCTATCGTACTATCATAGATTGACCCAGGTTCAGATTTAACAAGATCCCAACAAAATCCCTCTAAAACTATCGACCCTTCTGGTAAACTAGAAGGCAACATAGCACACAAAGTGTACTACGCAGTCTCACCTGAGATAGCTCTATGGGTGGTTGCAATACTCAGGTGTTTGCAACCTGGGAATGACTGGAGATATGTGGTTGTATCTTGGAATCTTTATTTATTTAGTCTAACATATGATTATAGCAATCATTCTATTCATGCATGTGGAGTATCAGGTCTAACTAGTTACTTCATTCATTCATCTAACATTCAACACTTAACAACAATAAATATGCATACATTCAATCACATAACACAGGTTTTATCGTGGTTCACCCCCTCCTGGGCTATGTCCACAAAGATCTGGCTCTCGAGCTCTTTATTATGGTTCAGTAATATGTCACGCCGCGCGTGTTTACAATCTTAGATCTTACACTCCCAAACCGCTCTTCGATCCCTGCAAGGTTGACTAGATCGCACCAAGATCCTCAACCTACGATATAACCCTTAGGATCGAGTTTCTCACTGCTTCCCTAGCTTACCATCTCACTAAATTGATTCGGATTATTTTTGGCATGAAATGAGAGCAGAGATATAATAAAGAAATGCACAGAGATATCGCAGATATCCAATAATATAACAGAAATGTATCAGAGATGCAACCATAAACACAAAGATACAGTAATACACGATTTCTATTAATGAAATAAATGTATAGAGATTGTAAAAATACAGAGTGAAAGACTCACTAGAATGGTGGCAGCTTATCTCTGAGAAGAGATGTGGCGGCTACTCGCATTCGCAAGAAGATGATTACAATGAGGCTCTAAAGGCCTTTTTACAATAAACAGGAATGTCAAAAACCCTAGACATCCAAAAACCTAACCCTAGGAGATGAAGCGCCAAAAGTAATGTGGGCATCATTTGGGTAAGTTAGTACATCAACTTCCTGGGGTCATAACTTTTGCATACGATCTTCGTTTTAGGCGCACAATAGATTGTTGGAAAGGTATCCTCGAGGAGATTCATTTAGGGGGCTCAATCAGAGCCTTCGACTATTATTGAGAACCTCGATCACAAAAAACCTTCATTTAGGCCCTCAAAATGCCCCCAAAAGTTAAAAATTGCTAAAAATAGTAAATTACCAAAACTGTCAGAAAATTATTTTGAGCCAGTTGGAAAAGATGGGTGGCCACCGATATCCACCTGGATCAATCCTCTCTCCTTAGGAAGCAATGGTATCCATTGCGCTGAGTTCCCAGGGGAGAGGGAAAAGCGTTTGTTGAATATGTGCCTTGATGAGTTGCTTGACTTGTTGGAGAAGTTGGGTTGCTTAGCTTGTTGAAGGTTGTCACAAACATGTGGCTGGAAGGGTTGGACCTTTTTAACCAGTCTGGATACATGAGATTCCTATGTGCAGAAGGAATATTTACACTTTGTTGCAATCTTGTCGACCTACTTCTGTTGGATAGAAGGTGCTTGGGCCGAGGCTGTAGTGGTTGCAGTATCCTTATGTTCACCTTTTGAACAAATTGTGAAGAAGTTGAATTTTGTAGTATGAGATACTACCTTGCGGCATTGTTTAGGTGGAACAGTAATCATAACTACCTTTAGTATTTTGTAGAGATGACTCCCCCAGAGAAACAATGGCACTGCAGGGTCGAGACTCATTAACAACATGGCACTTCCACATATATGGTTGGCCCAAGAGAACATCACAGACATCCAGTGGGGAAATATCACATAATACCTCATCCTTTAAGGGTTGGATGTCGTATGACAATCGACACTATTGACTGACACAGAGATCTCATCCCTGGTGAAGCCACCCGATGTTGTATGGTTGCGGGTGTGGTGTTGTCGACAATCCCAAATGTTTGACGACCTCTACTGAGATGAGGTTCTTCTGGCTTCCGCTATCAACAACAAAATGCAGTGGGGTCCCCTTCACCCACATCTGTGAATGAAAAATGTGCTTCCCCTCTTCAGGATCTGTTGATTCTTCTGGTTGAATTGTTGCGGTCGCAACAATAGCAATGGGGTCTGCATCGATGATCTGTTTGTTACCATTATTTTCGCAATCGGATTATGAATCAGGGTTCGACTCCTTGTCGTTGATCTCGGCCACCAATGATTGTTTTGAGTGACATTCATCGGTATTGTGCCGGGGGATTTTGTGGAAATCGCACCATTTTCCGATGTCCTTCTTTGTTTTCCCGTGACACTTATTTTCCTGTGTCTTGGATTGGTTTTCGGGAGGCTGTTTGTTAGGGTTGTCTTTGTCATACTTTGGTTGTGGTGGATTTGCAGAACCGAACTCCCGTTTGTTCTGGTGCTTAAATTTCTACTCGGTTTTAACAGCGTATCGATAAGCAGCACCGAGTGATGAGATGTCCAGAAAATTCATTTCCGTTTGGATGTATCTATATAGAGCCCCACGGTATTTCAGAACCAAATGTCATTTGGAGTCTTTGATACCCAGCTTGGTGTGCAAGGTATGGAAGGTATTGGTGAACTCCGGAACTTCTTGTCCCCTCTCTTGTCACGATGTGGTCCATCTCATGTACTGGTCCTCATAGTTGCCAACAGGGTAATATTGTTCCTTTACCGCATCCACAAAAAAAATCCCAAGTGGGCTCAGCCCCATATATTCCAGAATCCTCTATCGAACTTTTCTCCCAATAGGTTTCCCACCAATGTTTGACATGAGGGAGAGTTTTAAGGAGTGTGAAGGTGATCTTTTCCCTGTCGGAAAAATTATGAACAGAGAAATAACCTTCTAACAGATTTAACCATTTGTCTAGGGCATCTGCATCTATCTGACCTTCAAATATGGGAATATAAAAATTAACCTGTACCTTGAAAGGAGAGGTGCTTCCAAAATGGTTGTTTGATGAAGATGTGCATGTTTCTATCGGCAGGGGTTGAAGGATGTGGGAAAAATTCTACATCATTTCATCCCTCTGTCGCATGAGAGCTTGCTCAAGGAATAGATTGATAGAATCGTCTACTCCGTAGTTTTTCTTTTCTTCCACCATGGAGGGTTTCTTGGGCGTGCGAGAGCAATTGTCTTCAAGAGAGACAAGCTCGAGACCCAATTTGCTATACTCAAACCTTGTCAGGGACATGCATTGAAAAATGATCAAGAGCAGCCTTCTCTGATACCACTGATCCGGATTATTTTCGACACAAAATGAGAGCGGAGATATAATAAAGAAATGCATAGAGATATCGTGGATATCCAATAATATAACATAAATGTATCAGAGATGCAACCATAAACACAGAGATACAGTAATACATGATTTCTATTAATGAAAGAAATGTACAGAGACTGTAAAAATACATAGTGAAAGACTCGCTAGAATGGTGGCAGCTTATCTCTGAGAAGAGATGTGACGACTACTTGCATTCACAAGAAGATGATTACAATGAGGCTCTAAAAGCATTTTTACAATAAACAGGAATGTCAAAAACCTAACCCTAGGAGATGAAGCGCCAAAAGTCATGTGGGCCCTGTTTGGGTAAGTTAGTACATCAACTTCTCAGGGTCGTAACTTTTGCATACGATCTTCGTTTTAGGTGCACAATAGCTCGTTGGAAAGGTATCCTCGAGGAGATTCATTTAGGAGGCTCAATTAGAGCCTTATGATATCATTGAGAACCTCAATCCCGAAAAACCTTCATTTAGGCCCTCAAAATGGCCCCGGAAGTTAAAAACTACTAAAAATAGTAAATTACCAAAACTGTCAAAAAATTGTTTTGAACCAGTGGGAAAAGGTGGGTGGCCACCGATATCCACATGGATCATGAATAGTACAGTTTTTACAACCCTCTGCCATATGTCCCTCCCTCTCCTTTACGTATTTCTTCCACACCTCATCTCTCTATGTCTCTTAAGTAATACCTATATATATTCTTGGCTCATCAGGCATTACAATACATTGCAAAAACCCTAACCCTAGCATCAATAGGTCTTCCTTGCATATGTGCCTCGTATACTTCCCTCGCACATGTTGTTTTTCCTTCCAGCTGTCCTTTCTTCCATTCATGCTTCTCTTCCCAAAGATAGCCTTTTCCCCTGACTGGGTCTGCATCCAACAGACCCCCAACACTGACATGTGGCTCGTCCCAAGCCACCTAAGCTTTGTGTGCTTCTTCAACAACTCCTGCGAGAGTAGGGAACTTGTATGAGTTCCCTTACTTGTGTTTGAGCCTGCATGGTATTTTCTCTGAGCACGTCCAATACTTGCATTGTAATTTCCTCGTTGATCATCTCTACGTACTCTGCCTGAGTTTGCGCCATATTCTTATTTTACTCCTCTTCCTATGCAATGACTTTTGCTGCTAGATTTTAGAGAGGTTCCACTTGAGCTTGTCGATCCTTCTTTTGTGTCTATGCAACTATGAGCTCTGATTGCAGCTTCTTCATGTCTTGTACTCCTTTTAGGTGCTCAGTGATCTTCATCGTTTTCTGCCTCTACTTGAGGTCCTTGATAGTTGCGCTTATCTTTTCTCTATCCTGGTCCCATTATTGGACCTGTTGATCATCCTCCATCTTTGTCCATAGTTGTGTTTCTCTATTGAACAAGTCGACAGTTGCGCTGACTTGTCGTTCCATTTCTTCCATCTACCTTGCTACTTCCTGCTTCCTTTGTTCCTTCACCTCCGGGGGAGTCATAGGAATGAGTTGTTCCCGAAGGTTCTCGATTTCCTACTTGTATTGATCGATTGTTTTCACAATCTGATCAATTTTTTATGTTGTCGTGGGCTCTGTTATTTGTGTGATTCTTGGAATTATGTCATAGGCTACAGCCAATCCCTACTCGAGCCTATCCGCGCGATCTTTCTCGTCTTTAGTCTCGATATTGACTTTCTCGAGCACCAACTCCAACTCTTCTTTGTTTTCCTTCGTGTGTTGCAATTCTGTTGTGTTTGTGCGTGTGTCCGACTGTGCCTCCTGCGTGATGCTAACTTGCAGTTTATACAGAACCTTGGTTGGTATCTTCCCCATTACCAATTGTATTTTTGCCAAGTCTTTCAAGGGTGTCTGGCATACAATCTCATCCATGCGCAACATGCTGGGTGTAACATGAAAAGTCGAGCTCGCTTGTGCTATCATATGGATCATATCCTGCTCGCTCGGTGTAGCCTTGGCTCCTGATTCTGATGCTACAGGGAATGACTTTGTTCCTCTGCCCTCCCTCTACGTTTCTCTGATATGTTCTAGGAGCTGCCTTGTTTCAGCCAGCTTGTTCTAAATTTTTTCCCTTTGGTGTTGGGTGTATTCAAAGTCCTCAACTACTCGGTCGTGGACTCTTTCATCCACGAGGTTCACATCGTCCTTAGTGATTATATATTCTGGTGATGTTTTGTGCACCTTAGCCTTCTTACGCAGACCCCTAGTGTGTATCATCGGCCTCTTGGTCTAGTCTTGTTCCTATTGGGTAGCACTTGATGTGGTCCCCTGTGTTGTCTCAGCCTCTTTTTCATGTTCCTGTGGTGCCTAGTTGGTGTCCTTAGTCCTGACCTGGGTACCTTTCTTCGGCACACCCCCCTTATTTTGTTTTTCTGGATTTTGACTTGGCTTTGGCTTCTTGGGCAGAGCTTTATCTCCGACAGGTGTTTGTTCTTTCCCTACATCAGCCTCCTTATCCGTGGGCATCTCTTGAATCAGAACTGGAACTCTCGAGGCATCTTGCCAATCATTGATGGCCATCTCTACGTCCTCTTATTTGACGTAGTATCGCAGTTGTATCCATTACTTCTAGGGATCCCTTCATGCTTGGATCCATACTGTATGCCTGGTCGGTTTGAAGTCGGTGATGTCCTGATATTGCGTGACCACTTCTGTCATAAACCGCCAAGTGTTGACAATGTTTTCCTGCAGTTCGTTGTAATACCCCGCGAACATGCCTGCATTTGCACTTCTGGTTTTGGAGTCTGAAGTGCTCCCCAACAATATGTACTGCGATGCACGGAAATGAGTGGTTCACTCGCAAAAGTATGTATACTTAGGCTCCCTCCATCCAACCAATGCAATCAGGATGAGTATCCAAGAGTAGTGAAACTTTGTCCCCAGGTCCTGCGTGTCTTTGCAATCCTCCAGGAACAAGTTTAACAAGTACGAGGCCCAGCGAAGCATAGTGCCCTCTGTGCACTGTGTTGTAGCCGCGATGACCCCGGTGGGGACTTCCTCCTTATGGCACGTTCTGAGCAACTTACACACCATGAGTTTGGTGGCCAGCGTTATTTCTATGTCACTGATGCGCTTGATGATGATTTTGCATGACCCTCTTTCTATACCATACGTCTTCTTCATCTCCTCTTCTAGTGCCTTCTCCTTTGTCTTGTCATCGAGGAACTGCACGAAACTCTCCCCCCGAGATGGAAGCCCTGTAATAAAAGAAATGAGCTCTACGTCTATCGAGACAGGATCTTCCACCCATAGGTACCCTCCGTGGGTAACTTACATCAGTTTTTTGACATAGTTATTCATGTCGCGGCCCCTTCCAAAATGTGGGATATCCAACAGGTTTAGAATCTCGGTGTTGGCCAATCTAGTTTCCCATTGTTTCGATTGGAAAATTGGATCGTCGAAGGGTCCTATACCCATGCTTTCCATGTCAACTTGATTTGAAAATTCAGGAAACTTGTCCTGGTTCGAGTACCGTATTGTTTCCATGCATCTTAATAGGTTATTCGTGAGACACACCCCTTCCGAAATGCACGGTAAGACTATGGTTGTTACAACCTGCCTGCGTGGTAATATTGCTACTGGCTTCTTTCCCTTCCTCTATGGTGGCTGACTTGAGGTCCTAGCCTCCATTGTTCTCTCCTCTGTATATGCCTCTAGACGGTCGGTGACATCTTCTACTATAACCTCATGTTGTTGCTCCGACGTTGATGTGTGTGACCTTTCTGGTGCAGCTACTTCTGTCTGGTTTGGGGCCATCCCATTAACCCTCAGAGCCTCTTCAGGGTTTTTGGAGCGTGAAGGATTTCTTGCTTCCTTGGCATGCTGGCTCTGTCCCACTTCTGGCATGTTAATGCCCATGCCAATTGCTTGTTGGTTCCATATTGGGTGAAGGGATTTCTTCCAATTTGATGAATTCGGTAGTTCAGGCGGGTTCGTGTTCGATTCCTTGTGGTTGTTGTGGTGCTCTAAAGTTGCTTTGAGGTCCTCTGTAGGCCTGGATCGATGCACCTATATTGGGTTGTGCCATGGTGGTTAAGATGGTCTCCAGTGAGTTAGTTTGTTCCATGACTCTTGGGAACTCGCTCTCTGCTTCGTCTACTGTGTCGCTCTGTTCTTTATCAATTTCACAATAACCCTTCTGTTACCCGCGTTCTTTCCTTATATAGCAATTGTGTGAAACTTCTTGGAGAAGTTACCCGAGTTGTGGTTTAAACGAATTATCTCTTCCCACATACCTTCCATTGAATTCCCTTGACGTCGTCAGTTGGCACGATTAATGCGACGTCACGTCGATCATTCTTCTCATTCAATTTTGATAAACACCGTCAGTTCGCACCTATTTGTCGTAACCGCCATTTTTCCAATTTTCCGCCTTTTTTCTGACCATTGGTCAATTAAACGCCTTTTCCAAGTGTGTGTTATGTTGTTTGGTCGGTGTGCGTGGACATTTTTTTTTCATCGCACTACCTCTCCTCTAGCTGGGTTTTGACTTCTGATGTCTAGCACGGTAACCCCTCTATTGTTGCACACAACCCTTTGTTGTCTGGTGCATTTTTTTTTAAGTGCTAGGAGGTCGACTGTCCCTATACAGTTTCAGTCGACTCCCATTGATCATTCCTCTGAGATATGTTTCTCCCAAATCCTTCAATTGTACAACTCCCCCATCTGTGACAACCTTTACTTCATATGGTCCTAACCAATGCATTCTGAGTTTTCCTGGGTGTTGAAGAGATTTATTGTCATATACCAAAACTGGGTCTGCATCCAACAACAAAAATATTTCATTTTCCAAGAATCAATCTTGGGAAATCTTGGTTGGTGCAGCTAATTATAGGAGTTAAAATAAGAATTAATGAGATAGTTAAAGAATGTCCTATGGACATGAATGGGTTGAGCACAAGAGCAGATTTGAATATCATGCATTTGGGTTCATATGATTCCCTAATTGATATGGATTGGTTGGACAAGAATCATGATGTCCTAGATTGTTATAATAAATCATTTATTTGCTTAGATGATAAAGGGAACTTGAGAACAACACATGTATTCCAAGGGTAGTAACTATCAAGGAAGTTTCATCTTTGCAGCTAAAGAAGAACTTCATAAAAGGATGCCAAATATTTGTAGCACATATGGAAGAGATACCAAAGGATAAAGTGCCAAATATTGAAGACTATGTTTTCCTAAAAGAGTTTGAAGATGTATTTAAAGAGATACCAAGTTTTCCATCAAAGAGAGATATATATTTCTCCATTATTTCATGCATGGAGTAGCCCCAATGTCCAAGACTCTTTATAGGATGAGTACACCAGAACTGAAGGAATTAAAAATGTAGCTTGAGAATATTTTAAAGGAGGGGTATATACACCCAAGTGTGTCGCCTTGGGGTGCCCTAGTGCTATTTGTGAAAAATAAGGTTGGGGCGTGTTGAGGCTTTGCATTGAATTCAAGTAGTTGAATAAGGTGACAGTGAATAACGAGTATCCTTTGCCAAGGATAGATTATTTTTTTGACCAACTGAAAGATG
>SNQJ01S0194269.1:17670-32812 GCA_010110895.2 Picea sitchensis | reverse complement strand
CAACATTAGTAGCAACACTTGCAAACATGCAAGAATTCTCTCTTTCCTGGTACAACCACCACCATTAGCATCTTTCATATTAATATATATTCAACAATAAACTAATCCTAATCTTATTATGTTATATATGTATATTAACAAATTGGCATTCGTCAATTCATATTTGTATGCACTAATAATGCATCATTATAATGCTCCTAAATGCATTTGCATGTCAATTTCTTGTACTATGTATGGTTTTCCAACAAGACATAACATAATTGATGCCACATTAATTGCAGAAACCTCTTTCTCCGTGTATCATTTTTCTTTTTTGTTCCTATAAGTCTTCAATTCTTCCTGGATTCTTGAATCTTCTTGTGTTCTTACAAAAGAAAACAATGTTCCTGATTGTTCTCTATCTTGAGTACTTTTCCCTCCCAACCTTTATTATCTACTTTTCACACTTGTAGCCATATATTATGATGATATTAATTTTCAGCATTCCACTATTACTTGGATCCCTCTTATCCAACTCCTACATGACCAAATTACATTTTCATCTATTCTCTCTAATCAACCTTGGATATTTAATGCCAATTTATTTATTGAAACAAATTGATTCAGCCTTTCCTTGACTGAATATATCAGCACTTGGATTTTCTTAATGAACCATTACTTTCTCTTGTCCTGACCCATCTGATTTCAACTTGACTTGCATAATCAACTTCCAGCATGCCATATTGATGCACCTATTCCTTCTTCTCCATGTTTGAATCTTTTTCTATTAACATCTCAATGTACCATGCCAATGCACTCATCTCTATGGAATGTACTCAACATTCCTTCCCATTGTTGTCACATTTCCTCGAATGTTGCAGAAGACTATGTATAACTTGGTATCCATCTATTGGTACCTTTCAACTATCTTAATTTACTCATGAACTTCATCCAGTCTCTAATACATTTAGCTTTGAGTAATTCCTCTGCTAGAAGTTTTATTGCATCATTCTAGATCCAATATTTCCATAGTATATTGTTTTATGCCTCAATCGACACTCCTTACTTATGTGCACCTTCATTTATTTACCCTTGAAGTGATGCCCTTCATACCATGCTTCCATTGTGCACTTTGATAACCATAAGGGAAGCATTAATCTATAATTGCATAGCTAATCCCCGGAGATGATGCACTCTTTATTCATATATTCATTAATCCTCTCTCTTTATATGATTGCTATTATTCTGATAGTCAATTCCTTTTATAATAGTCCTGACTCCAATGTATTGCTTAATCTGTATATTGGTTTCTTTGGGAGTGAATGAACTTTCATGATTTCATTCACTACATGATCTATTCTTTTTCTCATATTCCATTGAGTACCTGAGTAACATGAGTGGACTTCCTGTGGTGGCTTCCCAAGACTTTATGGTTGCACCTAGATTCATACCTTCACATTTTGTAGTCTTGGCTTTTGATCATCTTATGAAATATTTTTGTCATAACACTCTTTCCCTGAGTACCTCTACTTATATTTAACTCAATTTCAACCTTCTCACCTATTATGAACTAAATGTTGTTAACTTTGCAAAATGTGCAGCCAACAAAATTTGTTAGGATAAATAATTTAACAAATTTATGAATTATGTACAATTATGTTCCAATAATGCATCATAATTCCTTCTTATGATCTCTTGTGAAAATTAACTACCCAAGTCATTTTTTTGGGTAGATACTTAGACTCCCCTATTCAATACATTTCCAATTACTTCTCCCTTTCTCAATTCTGAGTCTTGAGCAAAAAGTTATGGTCATTTGAAAATTTCCCATTAACTTCTCCTATTCACACTTCAACTAGGTGCAATTTTGAATTGTAATTATTAATTTTTTCACTTGTTCCATTGGAGTTTTGGTAGGATCCCAATTTGGTTTCTTCATATACAAATTTTGGACAGTCTATCCAAGTTTCACCTCTTTCTGGATTCTCGGCCGCTAGTTACAACTTGCTGAAGTTCTAGGCCAATTAGTGTTTTTTCCCTTGAATGCTAGAGGTACCTTCTGTGCCATCTTAAACATATTTAACATGCCCAAAATTTTAATTCAGCTCCATGACTGTGTTCTATGGTTCAATATATTTCCTGATGGTCTCAATCAAATTTCTATGATGCAAAACCCCACCCCTCATAGGGGGATCGCGTGACCTCAAGGTCTTAGGATCTTCTTCTGGAGCCAAATTAGCTCTCGAATCCATGTTGGATCCTCTCTTAATGTACATAGAACCTTTTTATTTCTTTATGCAGTTCCACCAAAACCCGTGAGCACTTTACTCGAATAAAAACCACAGGTGCTAGCCCCTTTTCTTCGACATAAATATCACATGATCACAGACTAGAACCAAGTGCTCAACTAAAAGGTGCTATCCGGATCTCTAGGACTTCGGCGCTCCGTGAACATTCACCTTTTCAACACTCCAATATCTCGGAGTGGTTACCCATTGAATTCGGTCATAAAGTGACTTTGACCAATGGATGTAGGTCTTCTCTATATCCTTCCTCTCTCTAAACTTACGACCATATCTAACGGTTGACGGGGATTCCCTTCCCTCCTCCATGATCTATGGTGTAGATTCACTTCGGGACTCTGGGATTTGGGAGTTTCCACGACTCCAACATGAAAATATTCAGGATTGTTGAACTGGCGAAATCCTGAAGAGTTCAGGGTTCAATGGTCCACACTTTAATCCTTGATCTATGACTGAGATCAAATCTGGGACTCTGGGACTCTGGGCTTCAACATTTTCCCGAATCCAACACACGCTACCTCCTAGATAGCCAAACGTAGAAATGAAATCGATTGCTCACACTCCTCCCACATCCAATGACTGTAATTAACTTTGGGCTTCAGGCTTCAGGGCTTCTCGCTCCAGACGACCAACACACTCCCGAATTGTCGAATGTCGAACTGAAATCGACAGCTCACACTCCTCCCATAGCTAATGGATGTGATTAGCTCTAGGATTCAGGCTTCGGGGCTTCTCACTCCAGACGACCACCACACTCCCGAACTGTCGAACATTGAACTGAAATCGACATCTCACACTTCTCCCACAGCCAACGACTATGATTAAATATGGGCTTCAGTCTTTGGGGCTTCTCGCTCCAAACGACCACCACACTCCCGAACTGGCCAAGGGTGGAGATCTACAGCTGAGACTCTCCTTTGATCAATGGCTAGGATTAACTTCAGTACTTTAGAGCTTCAGGACTTTTGACGCTGTTGACACTCGAAATTGAAATGGGTTGCAACAAATCAATCTCGAGGCAACCTGAAACCACTTTGGATTGGAAGCTACCCTCCCCCAACCTGAGAGGGATCTCTCGAACAATGTCACAATAGGAATTTAAGTAAGCGTGAAATGGTGGGCAGATTTATGGGTAAATGATGGTCTTGGATTTTAAGGTTTGTGGGTTAAACCAGGGAAAAGGTCCATTGGGCATGGAGTCAAATGAAAACCGAAGAAAGGGGATAATAACAACGATCAAATAACTTGCGGAAAGTGAGGCAAAGTAAGTCTATCTTTCAGCGCTTTGATAATTGTGGTGTGGTAGCAGAAAAAGGGAAGGAAAGGATGATGTAGCAGAGAATATATGAAGAATTCTAAAAATGCAGATTGGTCTTACACCCGCTGATAGCTGGTGCAGAGGAAAGACAATAAACAATTACAGAAAACCCTAATCCATTCGTTATAGTAGTGGTCGTACTAAAGTATAACGAAGCACATCAGTGAGAAGAAAACGAAATGAAACACAGTTGTGACGGAATAAGGAAGAAATAACATTATGAAAATGATAACATATCAATTGTGAGTAAGGAGCATATCAAATGAATTCCAAACTAATTTAACACAGCTGAAAAGGAGAAGAACATGCTGAAATAAATCGACCGTGATGAATCTCACAGTCACAAGGAAAAAATCATCTTTATTACTCCATTAATGGCTTACAAAATAACTCAGCAATTACAATGAAACCCTCTTCGAAAGAGGTTTTCCCTCAGTGCTGCACTCGCGCCCCCTGCGCCCCTATCCTACATACATCTATCTTTTAAAAGAAATATCTGAAACTCTTTGTGTTCCAGGAATCTGAAATGGTTTGTCTTCTGGACTCAGCGACTGCCAGATGTTCTGTCGTTACAAACATTGGTGTGCGCTGGCAAAAAATCGTTCAGGTATAGAGGAAATGAATTAATAGAAATCTCTAATGGATGTAAATCGATAAATGTTTCCTCTTCGTCTGCACTTATCTCTATATCTTTAATATCGATGCCTTTGTAGCTCTTGGTGCAGCTTTACTCCCAATGCATACCAGAAAGCTGTTGTTTCTGTCCCTTCTTTTGCATGCTTTAAATTAACACCAGGTCTCAGAAAGTCTGCAAATCTGGTTGCTAGTTATTGTTGCTCCAATGAACCGGAGTTCCCATGCCAGATAAAAAATGATGACCCGGATTGCAACAAGAAGCAATCAGTAGAATTTAAAGAGGTTGCCACCGGATCAACTTGTACTACTTTACTAAAATGAGACACTGAACCAGAAACTCTAATGAGTTCTAAGAAATCACCGATATATGTATCATCATTTAAACCCTTATCTCCAATGGACTTTTTATATCCAGTACTCAATCCGCCCTTCAAAATTATCATATTTGGGAAGAGACCAATAAATTCAGTGGGCTCTTTTCCTTGAACAATACGACCCTGTACAGGTTTTCCTTTTAAAGAGTTTGTCATTATGTGTGTTATTCGAGCAGCAGTCATTCGGTCCTTCGTTGTGCTCTGCAACCTCCTCTTTTTAAATGGGAGTCTTAGTGTTATTATTGACCCACCATACCTCTAGCTTTCCATTTCCTTCAAGCAAGGGTGGAATCTCCTCCTTTGCTGGATTTGCCTTTGAAATACCTTTCACATCAACTCCTTTTACTAATGGGGGCAAAACCTCCAAAGAGACCCCAAAACTCACCAGAGTCCACTTCTGCTACAAGCTTACCATCATCAATCACTGCAACTTCACACTTCCCCTCATGGTATTTATCCTTTAAGTATTGAACAACTTCCAAAGCCTTTGCTCTCTCCTTTATATTAGAATTAGCTCCATTGAACTGATAGACCTTCGATTTAGCGTTCAGAAGAATAACATCATCGTGATTTAGTGAAGACCGTGCAAAGGGAAACTGCTTTACACGTACAACTTGAAACCATTGAACTCGGCGAACAGTTAATCAAAAGAGAAGAATCGACGACACATGGAAACTACACGAAGGTCAAATGCTCAATTTTCATCGCGGGGCACCTATTTTCCTCGGCCACTTTTGTCGAGGAAATGCATCGCATATTCATCTCTCCATTTTCTAAAACCTCTTCTCGGAGCTGTATAAGGAGGCAGTTAGACCTACCTTACAACATCATATCCGGCTCACCTAACCTTCAGTTCTTAGGCTTTACTTGATGAGTATTTGATTGCAACCGAAAATGTTGGGCTCGTTGAAGTTTCAACGTCGTTTTTTCATTATTACCACCACCAGAGCCAAACCTGATGCAGCCACCTCATCCACGAGGTCTCTCAGCCCGATACTGCTGTCTGTAGTGACGGTCATAATCCAAACCATGACTATGCCATAGGCATTTCTAATCTTGGTAGTATCATTGAAAGAAGCAGTGACAATAATGCATGCTAGCATGAGGATGTAGTTGATTTATGGAATATACACTTGGCCTTCATGTTTAGATGAAGTGTGTACCACTGTAACCCATGGAAAGCATCTCTGGACAGAGAAGAGCATAAATATGATCGCCACAGATATCATAGCCACCATCTCCATTATCATTGGCCCAAAGTACAATAAAAACGTATTTGAGAAGTGGCAAAAGAGTGAGTGAGTAAACTATGAGAGACTGAGCACCAAGAACATCATCTGGATGACTGATACCATCTGTAAAAGTGGAAGCAAAAACATAAAGGGGAGAAGTTCCTATATCTCCATAAATGACCCCAATACTCTGAAAAGCCAAATGGAGAATGGAAGTCACTGTGACCAGATTCTTTATGCCTTGGAGACTGGCTATGTGGTGGTATACAAGCATCCTTGCTAATGGCTCCTGGAGGTCCGTTCTTTGAAGGAAACTATCCAAAATCATACAGCTTGGCATTGTATTCCGAATCCAACAGAATATTGGATGTTTTAAAATCCTGATAAATCACTGGTCTTTCGGCATATTGAAAAACTCCAGATTCTATAAAATATACACAAATTGACCTATTTGCTTCACACAATACCTTAAGAAGACGTACAACTTTCACTTAAATGGGTTCAACCTTCAAGTCAGTATTCTCTATTATGTAGTGCTGAGTTAAATCGAAAATCTGTTACAACATCGGCTCCCTCTAGGGATGGTACTTTCTCGTAAAGTGCCAAGAACAGTAGACCAGGTGCCTCATCCATTGGGCGACCTTACGCGAAAGATGTAATTCTGAGTTCTCCTGCTAGTGAAATCACCATCATAAACTTTTAATGGAGTCGCCAAAGCATGTGCAACCAATATTTTCCTATGACCGGCTGCTCAACCAGTCCTTAGGACTATGACAATGTCGTTCTCCCAGGGATAGATATCAACTTCGAAATCCCCGACAATGGTGCCAGAAAGATGTTGTTCCTGAGTCTGTACTTAAGGCTTAAAAGTACAGTGTCAAGGCATCCGAAAGTGGGTAAAAGATGGAGAAGAGGGTAACATCAACCTTCGGTAAAGGAAACTAGGGAAGATTTCTATGTTGGCGTTGTCTAGCTTCCAACTGTTCCTGGATAGTTATATCTTGTTCAATGGCTGCCCATGAACGTTCCAATTCGACCTAGTTAGTAGCAGTTTTAAGAATTGTGTCAAAAAGATTTAAAGCAATGTGCGTTTGGTCTGATAGTCCAGGTTCGATATTAGGCTGTGTTGGTGCAGGGACAGTCATGGGGGAACAGTAAAAGTAGGAAAGACTTCAAAGAGAGCTTAAGTGTTGTCTCGATTTAGTCGAATAAAAGAGAATTTATGGTTTTAGGAATAAAATAGGGATGCAAATCAAAGGCTCTTTCCCGTAACTGTATTATATTTTAATAAAAGGCGCGAGGTGGGAGAAAAACATTTAGCTGTCTATAGTGTAAGGTTTATACCAGGGTAGTGTCTCACAAATAAACAGAAGAGGAAAAGGTAAGGAAATAACCGATGTAACAGAGAATATATGTAGAATTCTGAAAATGCAGATTGGTCTTACACCCGCTGATAGCTGGTGCAGAGGAAAGACAATAAACAATTACAGAAAACCAAAATTCATTCGCTATAGTAGTGGTTGTACTAAAGTATAACGAAGAACATCAATTATGAATATGAAATGAAATGAAATATGAAGTACAAAGAAACAAACTTGTAACACAGTCTTGATGGAATCGAGAATCTTCATATTTGCTTGTATTGACTTCTCAAATGTAAAAAACTCTATTACAATCGACACAAAAAGGTCCAGCCCCGTTTATTTCTTTCTGTGATATATTTATAGAATTTTACAAATCAGGTAGAATCTCAACAGTTACAAAATTTCGGTTATGACAGGGAGGAGAGAAATTGCTCCATTTCTCCTTCTCTGTCTTCACTTGGTGCCAGGCGTTGGTCGTCGCGCGAACTCAGTACAGGAAACACATCTTTCGACCAGCTGAGATATTAACCGAGACGGTTCTGCTTGACAGCTGGCTTCGAAGAAGTAACATTCTCGGGCTAACTGTTGCAACCTGTCTTCCATCTGTCCATCGATGATGTCTATGGCACATAGTTGCACACTAGGTTTGATCATGCACTTATCAACTTGGACTATGTCCACCATGGTCATATGAGAGATATCGACGAAATCTCTCTCCTCATTTTCCTTCAGATCAAGTGAGATCTGTTCCACATTCATTTGTATCAACGCCTCGACATTGCCTCCACTGTCAATGCCCAGTAGCTCGCCGTCTATAGAATTAAAAGCCTCCTCCAAGGAATTGGTTATCTTTTGGGCCTACTTCTTGGCTTCGGCGATGTGATGCTCCCATTCCTTTAACAGAATGTTACCTTGGGTTTGCTCTGAAATGGTGAATCTGGGAGTACCCGCCGAAACCCTGTTGTTTGTGGCTATTACCGCCTCCTGGAAGGCGACCCGGGCCGCTCCTGCATCCCTTTCTCTGGCCGACAAATTCTCGGAAACTTGCTTTACCAATAAATAGTTGTCACATATCGCTTCCACCTTGGAGAGAAAATTTTGTTGCATCGCAGAGACTCTGGTCCGAATCTCGATTGCCTGGGATTTGAACATCCCGATGTTTATCATTCTACTCTTGGTGATCTCTACCCGAGCCTGCAGCTGTTCAATCAAATTCTTCTACTGGCTCGCCTGCATCCGACCATATCGAACCACCAACTGTGTTTTCTCCAGCTTAGTTCTGAGCACCTCTATTTCATTTTTATCGGCCAATCTGGCCTGCTCTATTTCCATGCTCGCCTGACCTTTAGCATTCTCCATGGCGGTGTCCAATCTAGCTTCAAGAGTCCTGATTAGGCGATTTTTTCTTTTAAGTTGGTTCTTTAAAAGTCCAACTAAGAATTGATTCGTTGAGGCATATGCTCCTAGCGTTCCTGCGATTTCAGTGGCGAATTGCTCATTCTTTTTGTTTTTTCCATCGGTCATAACTTTATACTTTTTGACAGTCGATTCTCCTTCCTGGTAAAATTCCCTTTTTACTACTGCTTTTCTCTTTTTGTCAAAGAAAAACTCATTCGGAGGGAGTTCTTCTACTCTTATGGGCTTCAGCTCCTCGTTGAATATCCATCCTTCTTCGATATTTCCCTGCGTCGACTGCAAGGGGGTGACAGATGTGATGGGTTCTCTGATCTGTTTCGCCGATTTTCCTGGGGTGTCGACCGGGTGCTGCTTCTTTGGCGGTTCTGGGGTCTTTATCTCTGTCTCTGGATTCTGTTTCTTTGGCGGGTCCGGAGTCTTTTCCTCTGCTTCTAGATTCTTCGTTTGTTCCTCCTCGTCCTGATGTTTTCCTGGGTCGGGAGTTGCATCTTTAGAACCTTCAGCATCCTTCTGCTTCGTCTCCGAAATGCCTAGACCCTCTCCTCGCAATATAGTGGGGAGACAACTACGTCGATGTTCCTGGAATTTCAATACCTCGGCTCTATCCTCGGGTGCCAAGGATTGAATTCGGGCTAGAATTTCTTCATATGACCTCGCTCCTCGGAAAATTTCATCCAAGGGTGAATTCTCATGCTTAAATCTTTTGAGCCCACAATTAGCCAAATGATTTCTCACGACCCTCTGTGGATCGTGCTTCTTGTATTCGATGGAGACCAAATTTAGGTCTTCCAGGGCTGCAGCCTCAGCTTTGGCATGCCCAAAATCTAATAAAGAATAAGAATTCAAACGAATGGGAAAAGACGACCATACCTTCTTTGAGTACCCTTTGAGATATTTACTTACACCGCCAATTATCGTATGTCGGGCGACCTCGCGACAAGCCAGCTTGTCTGGAATGAACAATGGAAGTGCATGAGGGGGAACAGAAGCCCCAAAAACTCTGAGGTATGAAAATTCTGCCTCCACGTACCAGTCTGCGATGCTGCTCAGGTTTGTCACTATACTGTCCGAGATACAGGGTGGCGGGTGACCAAAAATGGCGACATGCAGGGGCACCATCACCCAGTTAAAAATTTCATACACGAAATTGTATGCTTTGTTTTCCCATAGTTTTTCATGATATATATGTATGGGTTGGTCTTCGGCCGGAGTCTAACCCCAACTCATTAATGGAAATGGTGTCATAGAACAAATTGCGTCCATAATATATGCGGACATGAAGAATGAGGACGACCTCCCATTTTCCTTCTGCTCCCGATACTCTGTGACCCGATTAGCCAAGCTATCCGAAAGCATCCTTGCCCAGTTGAAGGAAATGCCTTCTGTGACCCGAAATATTAAAGGCACCCACGCAAGGTAAAAATGCGCTGTGTCCTCTTTCCCATATAACCAGCATGTCATCATGGCCACATATTTGTACTGCATCTCTAAACAAGCGATTGAATATATGTCGTGGTTATCAGCTCTGAACTTCGCTGTGTTCGAAACCCAATCCTTTATCAAACTGGCCATGGTTTTATCATATTGGATGCATTCTTTCTCCTTGAACTCCTCCAAGAACTCAGCGCCATATTCATGGTCTAACGTCACGGGCAACTTATACATGGATTGCAGGTGTTCCGGCTTGAAAGTCCCGATGGTGACTTTCTGCTCGTTCATGATAGTCCTGGTGGGTATGTCCACATGATCCAACGCCCATCGGACCATGTCATAATATGGAAGCAACCGTGGCCTGGCTGTTACTTTGTGCATTCCGGATTGGACGACTATTTTGTACTTGGTGGTTATATCATCTCTTTCGTTGTCGTCGGAATAATCCACCAATTCTGATTGCAGCATATCTGAAACGTATGACCAGTTAGGGACTGAGTCTGTATTTCAGGGCAAAGTATCAGAGACATTATCTGAGCCTTGTCCCGAAACCTCGACATTCGCATTTGCTTCTTTCCGCGGAGCCATGGCTGAAGCTTGCGTTTTAGCTCTTCTGCGATAGAACTGCGTATACATACATAAGTCAGTTTACTCAGAAGTGACGAGCTCTACGTGCTATGAAAATACATTCATTATAATGAAGTGCAACTCTTACATATATTTTAAAACTCGGTACCTTTCAAAACAAGCCTGTCCAATCACATTTAGAAATAAATTGCTGCCGTAAAAAATCCGATCTTATATTCATAGATTTACCCTATTTCTTCATTAATGTCATAAATTTTTGGCGGTTTCAAAGTCAGTTAGTGTATGTAGTGAAAATGTTTCCTCATGAATCATGCAAGCATCGAAACATGGGATCTGTCTTGTTTTAGTTTAATTAATCCAATCTCCCCAACGTTAATCAGTATCTCGCCACTTGTTATATCGGGGAATTTTCTTTAACATCTTGAGTCTTTAACGCCCGAGACTGCGAAGAGCGATTTTGTTTAATGAAAAAGGTAATCACGATTTGAGGCTTGATTAATTTTATAATTATCACTTTCGCCATATCGCGACTCGGGGCTTCGAAGATAAGTTTCTGGGCGATTTATATGCCGAGTTGCGAAACCGCAAGATCGCGATAACAAGGCTCAATTAAGGGGAAGATAATCTTGGATTAAGTGATTAATTAATCATGTTATAATTACATCGTGACTTCGTGAGTCGGGGTTTAGACGCCATAACTTTCGAAAAAGATAGTGCCGAGTGGCGAAATTCCGAGAACAACTTTAACCACGGTTAGCTTTTTTTCCTTTAATCCTTGACATGGGTTATCCAGAAAGGACCTCGTGCTCTTGACTCTCGGGGCTGTAAAAATAGAAATTTGGGTTTGGCGAATGCCGAGGTGCGAAACCCCGACGATGTCTAATCATGAGTTAAAATCTTTTACTCTTGTTACTGTCTTGAGTGAAAATTTAAAACGATTTCGCCGTTTCGTGACTCGAGACGTGTGAATTCATGAGTTATAGCATCCGACCTGTGAGATCCCGAGGTAGAAAAAAAAGATGGAACATTCTTACGAAAAGTAGGACTTGTTTCGAGAGTGGAAAAATCATCGTTGCTTGCGTGATCAAGCTTAAGAGATCATCGATATCTCGAAGGGGAAAAAAGAAAACCATCTTTAGATTTCAAGCATCAAAATGAAAATTGTGACAGGTCAAAAAACAAGGGTGGCTCCAACACACGCCAAAATAACTTTCACCCACAATCCTTTATATAGCTGAATTTCCGAATACTTGGAAATCTACGAACACATGTACCCAACCACTGATGATCAGGATTTACTCCAGAATTCGAGACTTCAAGGAATTCTCCACTCCGTGCAACCACAACCAATTTATCTTAGAGTGTTGAATCACCGAACCACTCAGGGATCCAACATCTCGCACTCTCCTAGTGATATACGGTGTAGATTCACTTCGGGGCTTCGTAGCTTTGGGGATTTCTCCTCCTAGCGACGCAAGGGTCATTTTTTCCCAAAGTGTCGAATATCTGAATTGTGAGATCTACGACTCATGTTCCATGATGGGATCTACGACTGAGATCCACTCTGCTTTGGTCAATACTTACAGCCCGATAACTTCAATCGATGGTTTTTATTCTCCTGTGCTCATATTCAATGATTGGGATTTGATCTCCTCTGTCGTGCAATCTCCTCTCATATGGGTTTGATCCAACTGCCCAGATCTAATCTTGTAGCCCAAATCAATGGTTGTTGTGATTTCTCTCCTCTTTGGCTTCGCTTCCCTTCAATGAAGGATTTCTTAATCTCTCAAAGGATCGACCTTTGATCTCTCCATTGTAGGGTCGACTCCTTGGTCTATGCTTGTTTTCTTGAACCACTACACCTCATGAGATTTCGAAAACTATAACGCCCCATATTTTGACCTTAGGTAGTTTGAACATTGTTGTTTACTAATCTTAATAATTCAAAGTTTAGCATTTGTTTGGAGTCAGTTAGAATTTGTTAGACATTGAGATGTGTACCTCTAGACCTATTTGTATGTTACATGATATATGCTCATGACAAAGATAGTTATTTGATTATTTAAACATGAAAATTAAAATGGTTAAGTTCGGTACATGTATACCAATTCAAGTTATGTTGTGAATGTATAATAGATGCAATGCATGATGTAAATAGGAATACATTTCTTAATTGAGCGTCAATGAAAATATGGATTCTTATATAAATTTATGATGTATCTGCATCAATATGTGTTATTGGTGAACTAATGTACAGGATGATGAGCTATGTGATAGACAAATGACTATAGTATTGAGGTAACTGGGAAATCATAGACATCAAGAAGATATTGTATGCTATAAGTTGTACTTACTATTTCATTTATGATTCAAAATATTACCATGATCTATGGTAAGTGTGGTTTTGACAGNTACTTACTATTTCATTTATGATTCAAAATATTACCATGATCTATGGTAAGTGTGGTTTTGATAGGATGCACAACTTACCCAGAGTGGATGTTTGATGACGTGACTCTAAGAACAGTAGTTTCACAGTATGGCTTGATGTGGGGTGTTGACCCTAGTTCTATGAGGAGGGGTGGAGGTATTTCCCACCATTTATCCTCTAAAACCTAGAGTCGTGGGAGGGTTGTGTGAAGTCATGCTCCCCTAGACACGTGATGGCGACTGCTAGTTGCCTGTTGGGGAAGCTTGGTCGAGATATATGACACTTCCACTTACGGGTTCTATCTAGAGTTAGGTCAATATAGTTGATGCTCCATCTTAGTCCAACAGAGGAAAGGATAGGATGGAAGATGGAAGTAGGTTAGGAAGGAAGGATGCTTCGATGTTAGTTGAGAATACTGATTGGGGATTAGAGATCCCACTATTGTTTACTCACTTGTTTCCTACCATGTTTAAAACCCTCTTTGATTTCCTATTGAAATTTTAAGTGTGACGATGAGTTATTGATGAATGGGTGTAATTTAGTTCGTTAAGATTATTAAATGATGCATTACTCGATCTGTTGTCCTACGTGTCTTGGTGATCATATAGGAACTATGCACTAGAGGCAATGGTTGTTTATCTTTAGTACATGCATGAGATATGTAACACCCTGTTTCCCCCAACTTGTAAAAATAACTGGACTTGCCAAGAACTGTGGCAAACTCAGAAATGTGAATATGTGATGTGAATGGACCTTGTGGAAAAGGTCGATGAATGTGAAATATATTATGAATTTATATTGCAGGATTGATGAGAGGGGATATGTTGAAAAAAGAGACCACGATGGCTATAGAAAGGTGGTGGAAGGCACCTGGAAAGGTGGCATTAACTTCCACCGAAAATCAATACCGTATTTGGACTCCACTGGCCCAGAGAACCAAAAGCGGCTCGCTAACCCCGAATTAAATGTCTCGCAGGCTGGCATGCAGATGGTTCCTCAGGAATTAATGAGGGATGGGGAGGTGAACCGCCTATCCGTAGAGCCATCAGGCCTGATCAGCGCGAGGGAAATCGCGCCACACGCAACCTCACAAGAGGATAAGGCGTGGGGGAGAAGTGATTGAAGGGGGATGACGCGAGGGGAGAAAGAGAACTATGTCTATATGCAGAGTGGGTGATAGAAGAGAGGAAGGAGAGTAACCTTCGCTCCTGGTCACTGGAAAACAGAGACGCAGTCTCACAACATCGTGGTCTTAGCTCGGGGGTGACTAGTGGTAAATCCTTTGGGAGTCGCTGAGCCTACGGTTGGGTGGAAACGAGCACCCCTCTTAGCAGTTGCACTCACTTCTGGTGTTATTTCTGATAAGTGTTTTACATATTGCATCTTGAAATTCATATGCTGACATATATGCTCATAAACTGTGAAATTGTGAACGATTATAGTATAAGAATGTCTGTGCTGGGTTTTGATAAGAAATGGTAGATGTATGCTTATAACAATAAAACCACGCATGGCTTATGTTGATAAATGAATTTAATTATGCATAATTTGAACCAAGTCAGACTCCCAGTCCATTCTCAGGAATTTGTTTTCCCCTTATCTATCTCCAGGAATGCCCCAGAATAGATCTCTTCACAGAGATTCCCTCCTTGGAAAGGTTTACCAAGAACCTGGAAAAAGGACTTGAATGTGCAAGTATTAACAATCCTATACGAGGAGGAATGACCCTCTTAAAATCTCAAAGTAGCAGCGTAGGGATAAGTATCGATCGACGAACAAGATCCCATTAGAAGATCCATGGTCATTCACGACTGTTAGATTGATGAAAGAAACAAGGGTGTTACATACCTTGCCCCTTTTCCTCTACCTTCGTGAATAGCGAGGAAATCGGGATCGTAGATCCCCAAGGTCCATGAGAACATCTGGACCATTGAATTTTCCACGTCTAGGAAGTTGTGGGAGAATGCACAAGTTTGGAACCTGTCTGAGCTGTCAGATCTTGGCTGGAAAACCTGATAGTCGTTGGATCTGTTAAGAGATGCATGAGGGTTAAGCCCTCGTGAACAAGGG
>SNQJ01S0194269.1:0-17660 GCA_010110895.2 Picea sitchensis | reverse complement strand
AGTAGTCACATGAGCATTTACTACATGAATTTTCTGTTTAGAAAATAAAGTAATGAACCTATTGATATTAATTGTGAACATGCATATGCATAGAGTGGTAATTTTATTCTATTTAATAAATTACTTGATAACATGTGATGGAAATTGTTAAGTGTGGAAAATTATGGAATTACTTGTGAGCTTTTGTAAGTATTACAATAGAATTTTATGGTGCATGACATACTAATAATTTGTTCGCTGAATGCAAGATGGAAAATATTGCAGGAAAAGTGGTCTCAACTATGATACTGCAGAAAGCCATGATAAAAATTACTACCTGTTGTTGCAACAACCAAGAAAACTATGAAACATAATTTTGTATTTTGGGAACAATGGGTTTCCTTTATGGAATAAATTTGAATTTCTAAAATGAAGTTTTTATAATAATATCTCATAATAATTGTATGTGGGTGATATAGGTGAGTTAATATTTATTATAGCTGACATGCTTTGAAAGACCAACTATTTTTGGAAACACTAGAGCCCTATAAATGTAGAACCTTGGTGGGGTTCTGGTAATGAGTTAATGCTCTCCTTGTGTGTGAAATCCTTGGCAATATGTATCATTGAGGGACTGTGTAGCAGTGAAGGGATAATGAAGGCTAGAAGGGTGAGTGCAACAAGGAATATACAACTCAAGGATGCTTATGGCATGGTAGCTGTCATAATGAGGGTGTGCCAAAAGGAACAATGAGTTGAATTCTTTCATGAAGAAACTCTATGTAATAGAGAAAATGACTACCAGTTGTGGTATGAATACATGAATTGGTGTTTGAAAGAAGAGCACCAGGTGGATAACAAGCTTCATTAGCAAAAACATGGAATGTTTTTTGAGGAATTTTGAATTGTACATGGTATATAATGCACCGAGGAAAATGCATAAATAAGGGGGAGGGGAATGTAATACCCTTAGGTTGAACCCCAATTGTAAATGTAAATGTAAATATGCTTATAAGTTGGTGAGTTGATGATACATGTTCTTTGGTTCGATTCTGTGTGCATTGAGCCAGTGCGCGAGAATCTCATACCAAAAGAAGAGTGCACACATTCTAGAGTTTTGTGCACATTGAATTGAGTGCACGATCTTAAGGACAAGGATCCTTTGCATATATGTTGTGTTTTATAGGCTGGTGAGCCAGATTATTATAGACTAGAATTCTTATATGATTATTAGGCCAGGGAGCATGGATGCTAGAGGCCATCATGCCTATATTGTAATTGTAAATCATACTCATATTATTAATTAAGTATACCACTGCATGCAGACTGGCCAAAAAAAAGAGATGGGGTGCTAAACTCCACTAGAAAGGGAAAGGGGGGGTGCCAAGAGTTTAAGAAAGCAGATAGGCTAAGGGGGCTTAAGCCCAAAGGAATATTTTATTAATATTCCTAAAGTATAAAGTCTAAAGTATGGGGTATTCATTTTATACTAAGTCCCTAAGGGGGAACATATCACCATGTGGGAGGCCCATGTAGTTCCCAACATGAAAAGTGTCAAGTTGGGAACATGCACATATATTTGGGGGAAATTAGTTCATTTTCGATCATTCTTTCATCATTGTTACCATTATTCTCTTCTACCATCTGAACTTTGTTGCTACCATCACCATACATGTACTTGGAAAGCTTGGTGTTGTGGACAACTATAAACCTGGTTTGACTACAGGCTGAAGAGGTGGGTTGTTAGGCCTGTGGTCGAAGAAGCGGGTGGTTATGCCTATAGGAATTTCTCTCCTGGTGATATATTTTCTATGTTGAAGAAGCGGGTTGTCAGGCCCGTGAGTAGTTTTCTCTAGACAAGAAACTACTCAGAATTGTTCCCTCGTGTGTTGGGTAATAACTATCGGGATCTGAGACTTCCTATTCGGCTTGTTGTTGAAGCCCCAGAAGGGAAGTGAGGCAGCTGAGGGACTGTTGAGCAGAGAAGGGGCACACTTCCTAGGGTGGGACACACATGTGGGTAATGAGAGACTGTAGGCTAGTTGCAATAGTTGGGCACCTTGGACTGAGCAATTATGCTTCTTGTAAGCCCTTAGACTGGCTTAGTATTCCCTTTTCCTTGGTATATTTTAGCTCCAACTCGGGGGTGACCCACGAATGATATTATGAGCAATGTGGTCTATGGCTGGGAGGAATGTGGAAGGTCTACACGCAGTTGGTGATTTGTTTATCAAAGATAAGTGTCAATTATGTGTTGCATCATTATTTGTGCATTTTTTTTAATGGGTTTTTCCTGTGTATGCTGCATATGTATTCCTATTATTATTATTTATGCATGTGTATTTGTAGAGTATTTGTATGTTTTAAATTTTGTATACATTTCAAAAAAAAATTGTGTGGCATAGCCTAGCAAGATATATATATATATATATATTAAAAGTCAAGTACTATCATAATATATTTGAGTTTCCAAATGAATATCCACTAATAGATAATTATTGATCATCTATTCCATGACAAAATACGTCTCGATTATACTCTCAATTGCAACATCAAGCTTTAGGACAAGTACATGAAAATCATCTACATCAATGAATTTTCCAAATATTTCAATGGCTTCTGATGAGTTAAAATTACTTCCTTCAGACCTCCCCACAATGGTAACCATAGTTCGAGGAATTTCAATAGGTGGATTTTCCTTCTCCATTGTTATAGTCATAGCCTTGTAGGAAAGGTTGTGGACTATAGACCTACAAAACAATATGGATCCAAAGTGAGACTTCTTGAACGATATCCTCTTGGAGGATCAAACTTGATAACATGTTCTAAAAAAAATAGAAATTAATAAATTGTTAGAACATTATGGATTATATGTTATTTTTAACCAAAAAAATAATTAATATAAAACTAACTATATACTCAATAACCTCATTTACAAAAAAATTGTCTAGCAATTCCTAAAACAAAGAACCTGTGTTTTTCTAGGATGACATTTAAAATGGCATACTACCATAGTATTTGTATCATTATATGGTCTCATAAATTCCTATCCAAAGTGGATTGATATGGTTGGCCTTCCCTAGAGTTGACATCAATATGTTTTCAACAATTTTCATTTTTTTTTATCTCTGTTACTTACTGCAATTTAGGTGATAATGATAATTATATACAAAATAAAAGTTCATACTTTTAAATGACTCTTAGAAAATTTTCCAAGTTTTTTCATTGGGTTCTTGGTTTTATGGTTAAGCAGTGATGGTTATAATACCCCCACCAAGTTTGAAATTCCCAAGGACATGTTTTTCCCCTCATGGACCGTCTCACCTATGCAAGTGGGATAATTCAATTGATTGGGCCAACTGTAAGTCTTGGACAAATTTGATGGAATAGATACCCCACCATCTATGGTGTCTTAGCCCCATCCATGACATTGTATCTAACATGTTCTTTCTTGAGTGTTGTAAGCATGCTACACTTAATCATATTACTCCCAGGTTGGGGAAGGGAATGATTTTTTCATCATGATAAAATGAAGAATCTATAAGAAAACATAAAAAAGGTATAGGTTTCCACTACATGTCTCTTGGAGGGCTTCTAAATTCTCCTATTGCCAAAGGTGCTACATAAAAAAAATAAAAGACCCCCTTTGTCTCCATGTTTTCATATTGACTTTCAAAACCACAATCACGATTTTGGAACAACAAATCTCCATATAGGTTACCACTCTCAAAAATAGTTTTTGGATGACAAATATGTCAACGATACTACTTTGATGTTTTACTCTGTAACAAGAAATGAGAGATCATGGAATGACTCACTAATATAGGTTTGTTTTCATACCTTTGGAATTGTAATTGTTGTCCAAGAGTAATAAGCTTTGGATTAACAACAACATAGGAACCAAAGTTGGGGAATGACATGGAAATATAAAAAACCAAGAAAAAGAGTTCCATCGAGTCAAAAGATCAATATAGAGGCCAACTTGGTTTGGATTCAAAATAAATCTAACTAGAAAAGAGTATTGATTGTTGGACCCAACCTGACTAATATAAAATTGAGATTGAGATGGAGTAGCATGTAGTAATCCCATACCAGTTGGCACACCCTCATGCATGGCCAAGGTGCTAACTTTTTTTCCCTCTCCTACTATATTCGACGAAATATGTAGGGCACCAGTAAACTAAAACAACCAATTTACCATCTCTAAGGTTGATGAACATATAATTAAAAGCAAGAAAAATTTAAAAAGATAAGAATCAATCTTCAACAAACCCGATTTAATATAGGTTGATGAGGAGTACTAGCATGAGAAGTAGAAACTTCAGGTTGCAGTTCCACCTGGATAATTGAAACTATTGTTCCAATGGTATGTTTAGTTACAACTTGCTACTGAACAATTAATATATGATATATCTTTATTGGAAAAACCAAGATTTCCTTCAACCTCTCTAGCATGACCTTTGAGAAGTTGAGTAGGATTCACATCTTTTGTATCTACACCTAGACTTTTAAATAATACTTGAAAAATAAACCGCATAATCTTAGTCTCTATGTGAAGTAAAAGAAAACTAGAAAATCTTAGTCAAACCTTATCCAAAATATTTTAAAATACCAAGGGACTTGTGTACCTTAATATCAAATCTACGATTCATCTTCAAATTTGGCAATGCATAGATCTCAGCTAGTAAACTGAGGATGCTCATTGTCGAAGGATTGAGAGGTTGATAAGAAATACTTGATTGATAGGGTTCCAAAATATTCAAAGTAGAAAATGAATTACACTTCCTTTAAATTTGTCAAATAAGACTTAATAAATAATGGAAAAACTTAACATAACTTTGAAGGAGAGAGTCCTTTCTATTCTTGGCCTTCTTTAACTATGATATATATATATACATATATATATATATAAGAAGGAGAGAGTCCTTTCTATTGTTGGCATCCTTTAACTATGCTATATATATAAGAAGGAGAGAGTCCTTTCTCTCACTCATAATCATTGTTGATCATCATCATGTGTACTCTTTCCTTTGTACTTGTCTTGTAGGGAGCACTAGGGTTTCTACAAAATATATAAATTAATAATTGTTAGAACATTATGGATTATATGTTATTTTTAACAAAAAAAATAATGATAAAACTAACTATATACTCAATAACCTCATTTACAAAAAAATTGTCCAACAATTCCTAAAACTAAGAACCCATGTTTTCTAGGCTGATATTTAAAATGGCATAATACCATAGTATTTGTATCATTATATTGTCTTATGAATTCCTATCTAAAGTGGATTGATATGGTTGGCCTTCCCTAGACTTGACATCAATATTTTTTCAACAATTTTCATTTTGTATTTCTATAAATTACTGCAATTTTAGTGATAATGATAATTATATGCAAAATCAAAGTTTGGATTTTTAAATGAATCTTAACAAATTTTCCAAGTTTTTTCATTGGGTTCTTGGTTTGATGGTTAAGCGTTGATGGTTATAATCCCCCCACCAAGTTTCAAATTCCCAAAGACATGTTTTTCCCCTCATGGGCCATCTCACATGTGCAAGTGGGATAATTCAATTGATTAGGCCAATTGCAAGTCCTGGAAAAATTTGATGGAATAGATACCCCACCATCTGTGGCATCTTAGCCCCATCCATGGAAACATAGCTGAAAGGTTCTTCCTTGAGTGTTGTAAGCCCACTACGCTTAATCATATTACTCCCAAGTTGGGGAAGGGCATTCTTTTTTCATCATGATAAAATGAAGCATCTATAAGCAAACATAAAAAAAAATATAGGTTTCCATTGCGTGTCTCTAGGAGGGCATCTAAAATCTCCTATTGCCAAAGGTGCTACAAAAAAAAAAAAAATACCCCTTTGTCTCTTTGTTTTCATACCGACTTTCAAAACCACAATCACCATTTTGGAACAACAACTCTCGATATAGGTTACCACTCTTAGAAAGAGTTCTTGGATGAAAAATATGTCAATGATACTACTTTGATGTTTTACTCTGTGACATGCAATGAGAGATCATGGAATGATTCACTAATAGAGGTTTGTTTTCATACCTTTGGAATAGTAATTGTTAGCCAATATAAGTAAGATTTGGATTAACAAAAACATAGGAACCAATGTTAGGGAATGCCATGGAAATATGCAAAACCAACAAAAAGAGTTCTATGGAGTCAAAAGGTCAATATAGAGGCTAATTTGGTTTGGATTCAAAATATATCTACAAAAGATTATTGATTTTTGGACCCAACCTGACTAATAGAAAATTGATATTGAGTTGGAGTAGCATGTGGAAATCCCATATCAGTTGGAACACCTTTAAGCATGGCCAATGTGCTAACTTTTCCTTCCTCTCCTACTGTACTTGATGAAATATACATTGCACTAGTACACTGAAACAACCAATTGACCCTCTCTAGGGTTGATGAATATATTCTTAAGATCAAGAAATATGGAAAATGATAAAAAGCAATCTTCAACAAACCCGATATAATATAGGTGGATGAGGAGTGATAGAATGAGAAGTAGAAACTTTAGGCTACAGTTACACCTAGATAATTGAAACTATATTTTGAGTTGTATGTTCAGTTACAACTTGCTGCTGAACAATTCCTATATCTTTATTGAAAAAATCAGGATTTCCTTCAACCTCTCTAGCAAGACCTTTGAGAAGTTGAGTAGGCTTCACATATTTTGTATATACACCTAGATTTTTAAATAATACTTGAAAAATAAACTATATAAGATTGGCCACTATGTGAAGTAAAAGAAAACTAGAAAATCTTAGTCAAACCTTATCCAAAATATTTTGAATACCAAGGGACTTGTGTACCTCAATATCAAATATAAGATTCATCTTCAAATTTGGAAATGCATAGATCTCAGCTAGTGAAATGAGGATGCCCATTGTTGAAGGATTGGGAGGTTGATAAGTAAGACTTGATTGAAATGGTTCCAAAATCTGCAAAGTAGAAAATGAATTACACTTCCTTTAAAATTGTCGAATAAGACTAAATAAATAATGGGAAAACTGTAAATACCTTTGAAGTAAATGGAATTTCAAATATAATCAATCCATTTTCATAATCCCACTCTATATTAATATAACAATCATTAGTAACCACCGATAAAGTAACAAATACAATCGATATTCTAGAGATCACTAGTAAATGGGAATTGATATTTATATTATATAGAATTAGTGAAATACATCTCTTGAACCTAACCATGTCAAGGAAAAGTTAATGTTCAAATGTCATAAATAATACTTTGCTTTAACTGGGCTAACTGTGTTGCTTCTTAATATCCATATCAATGATTATAGTGGGTTCTGTCATTGCACCTTAAGAAATAGGATATCCCCGCATAGGATAAATGAGAATTTTGGAAAAAAAAATCGAATTGAATATGTTTCTCCATTTTCAAAGATAAAATAATACATTATGGGGAATATATATTGATATTTTCTAGCTCTCAAAATAAAATAAAAAAATATTGACTTTACAACTATAGAAAATGATACTACTGACTCTGGTTGTTGATCTTCATGTTTCCTCACTTCCCTGTAGCTATTTTGCTTATTCATTCTCGCAACAAATGAATAAGAACCTTCCAATCCTCATTTGAAGGATACTTGTATGACATAATTTTCCTATAGGCAATATCTAATTCTATGTACTTTTCATAAGTGGGAATAGTTGAAAACAAATTTTCATTTTCCATAATAGATAGAAATCATCAAGTAAACTATCTACTATGGTTTGACCCCTTATTGCTCCAGTCATATCCTTAAATTCATCAACATCTTCTATTGCTTTGAATTTTTTTCCTATAAGATTCAAATGAAAGAAAATTTCCTTTCTTACCCCAACAAATTGGTAATCCCACATGTACTAAATTATGAAACTTATGAGTAAAAAACTCAAGATTCCTTTTGACTGTAATGCATTTATTTTGAGCTTGTTGAATCAAATTCCTCTTTGTAAAATTTTCCTCTATTTCCATAACCATTGAAGTGTGATCCTTTACCCCATGATTTCTTAACTCATCCCTGGATTTGGAATTAAGAAAATTAATGATTTTATTTGCTAATTGAGGTTTATTAATCAATTCTTCAAAAGCCTACTATATGGATTTTATTATTCATTTTCCAAAGATGACTCTTCTCCAATTAATTTGAAGGAATCACACATATTGGTAACTTTTGTTATAATCTGATCCCAAATAAGATGTTTTTCCCCAATCAAATAAGGTTTTCCAACAAACTACCTTATAATTGTTCTATGTCTTCTTGCAATTTAGCTTTAACCTTCTGATATTGGGAAATCATCTTTTCTCTATCACTTAATTTCTCTCTTAGAATTTTAAGCTCATCATTCTGCACATAAATTTATTTTCCCAAATTTTCAACTTCAACCTCTTTTGAATTCAGATTTGACAGAGTTTTGGCCAACTCCTCAAATGGGTTTGTAGTTGCTAAAGGTTGAAGATAAGAAGTCCCTTTCTTCAAAACTTCAATTTGTTGCTCATACAATTCAATATGTTCTTTCATTTGAACCATCTGTCCTAAAAGATGACCATTTTCCTGTGGTACCACATGTAATTCAAGTGTTTGAACATGATCAATATTTGGTATATTAAGCTTCTTATTTAATGTTTGGATTTCAGTATCCTTAGTTTTAATCAAGGATTGTATATATTTACTATATTTGGGATTAAGTCCCAATTACCCAATCCTCAAGTTCTTCAATTCTCATCTGCTTGGTCATGTTAGCCAACTTTTCTTGCTTCAATTGATTTTGAATTTTATCTGCCATATTTTGCAACTTTTTTTTACCAAGAGAAGCTTGCATTGAATCTATGCAAGTCATTTCTCAAGTTTGTCTATGTAAATCCATATTATCCACTAGATGTATTTCATTTAGATCAAATGAAAATTTGGCAGCTTTATAATTATCAAGAGTTTTGATAATTCGAGGCTTAGGTTCTAATTTAGACAAATTGAATTTCCCTTTCTCATAATATAGAGCATATAATAATATTCTATTTTGAGAAAATCCCTAATCCAAAAGTTGAGGATACATATCCTTCTTGATCTTTAAAATATTCTTATTCTTCATTGCCAAGTATTGAGAGAAAATGTTTTCTTGTTTTTTCTGATATTTTTCTACAACTTCATTTCCTTCTTGGGCTTTTGTGCTTTCCATACTTGTTGATTGAATAAAGTGAACTGTGAAAACATGCTCACTTGTTGATGCCTTTGATATACTTCAAATTACTTAATTCTTGTCTTTGGAATATTCTTTTTCCCTCTATTTTTTACTTGGTTGTTCTTCTTCCACTTTTGAGACTATTTGAGAAGATTCCAAATGATTTCTCTTATTGGTATTCTCATGCTCTTGTCGAATTTCATTAATTTATGGTTGTGATGATTGAGAAGAATCTTGTATTTGGACTTGTAATATCCTTTGCACATCTTCCCATCTTTCTTGATTAGCCAATTATTCCAATTGAGGTTTACTCTTATGACCATAAGGAGTTGTGCCATGTTCCATTCTTTTAGTGGTAATGATTAAATATGGATCATACATCCATTGTTGTCCTTGTTGGAAACTCGCTTCTTAAAGCAATTTCTCTATCACGTGCAATGTTGATATGGTATTTAAAATACATGTCCAACTTGTTTCTTCAACTTGAAACTTACCTTTTGTTTCTTGGAAGCACAATGAATATGATCAAAATTTAATATTTGCTTGCAAAAATTTTTATTGTTAAAAACTTAGGTAACAAGAAAGGTTGAACCTCAACACCATAAATTTTTATCTCTGCGTGGTTATGGAATAGACACTAATCTCCTACTTTAGTGTCAAGAATCAACTGTAAGAGTTTCTTACACTTTGGAAAAATTCTAGTAGGAACCTCTTCATGGATAAGGGTGTAAGTTGTAGACATAAAATGATTGATAAACTTGGAGAATCCTTCATTTTGGGGTTTCTTTCTAACCATGGTAGTCCAATGAATTAATAAGCATGGGTTATCCATTCCATCCTCTTTTTTCCATTCAATATGTTGACATTTGATAGCTTGAAAACACAAGAATAAGTACACCAAATAAGATTGAAATTTACAACATATGTTGACTCCAAATTCTAGTAATTGGTGTTATATAAAGATTTGCCTCACCCTATGAAAAATTGCTCAGAAAGAATTTTCCATTTCCCTATGTAGACTTAAAGTCCCATTTTATAGTTCCCAAAGCTAAAAATTGTATTTTTCCACATATACGTGCCCTAACAACTATACAACATGCGTATACGTAGGTTGCACCATTACATCCCGCATACATTAGGTTTTGTGCCCAAAATTAAAAAATGGCATCGAGCTTCCATGTCACGTCATGAGATCCATGATCCTTGACCTTCCATATACTGGAAACATCCTGACTCAGACCTTCAGTTCCATTTGAAGGCTATAAATGGGCCATATCCAAGCTGTGGAGAAGAGGAGAAGAATTCAACTTTGAGAGCAAAGTTACTCTGGAGAAATTATTCACTTCATATTGAGTTTGCATCCCTTTGTCCTTTTAAGTTTGAACACATTGTTCAGCCCCCGAGCTCTTCCTTATTTGATGGAGAACCTCATTCTCCCTCTTATATGAGCTTGCCTTTGGTGGAGGATTGAAGTGGTGGAGGCCCAACTGTAAGGGACTTAGTTTCTCGGTTCCAAACGTGCCGACATAAAAGTTTGTCATTCATACACTTCTGTCGATTACATTTTAATAGAAATACTCTTTTCTCATCCAATTAATGTCTTGAAAATACTTGAATTGTTATTCCATGGGCGTATTTGTGATGAATATTGATGGATTATGCTATTGTATGTGCTAAATTTATATATTATCACCATATGACTGTATATCTTGGTTGTTGAGGACATGTTTCAGGTGTATTGCTTTGAGTCAAGTGCTCAATAGTGGACTTCATTGAACGTTTGGACAAGGTAGGCTCTTTATCTTGTCTTGTTAGCACATTTTTTTTATATAGCATACTTGAGATTAGAGTTGATTTCTGCAGTCATTTCCTTCTATTGTGGTTTACCCCATGCCATAGAGTGATTTTCCTCCTAGCATAATTGGCGACCATACTGGGGATTGATCTTATTTTCGGGGTTTGGAGTGTTTTTATCCTTTGATTGCTCTCATTTATCTTGAGTTTCATGTCGTCGATTGCTTGACAGCCTCTATTCATTTTGAGTCTGAGTTTCTTGGCCTTATCCTTAACCTAACAGTGTTTCAATGCATATACATGATTTTTTCCCTGACAGTTGCGTACATACACAAGCTGTCGTTTTGTAGGAAGTGTATATACGTGGTTTTGTCCTGAACAATTGCATACATCATGCGTGTTTGGTTGATTGTTGAGTTTTATGTTTGTTGGGTAAGTTTTGATGGTTGCCGAGTCTTCTTAGGTCTCTGTCATGACTGTTAAGTGCCTACCGAGTGATAGGAAACCTTTCTTTGGTTGAATTTTCAAGATGTTTTTTCTTTCTCATCATCCTTTGCATTGGTTGTCCTTGCATCCTGGGATGGGTGTTTGCTTCTTGACATTCTACTTGGTTTGTCTCTGTTTACATACAGTAGGGTCTTTATATCAAGATGTTGTTCAGTCCTTGCATTTTCATTCTTTTATATTGAAAATACAAAAAAAAAAAATATGCATTTTGCATTGTTGGCATTTGATCTTTTGGGTTCTTATCATTGATCTTAGTACATGTATGGAAAGATTAAATTGAAAGTTGCATTTTGAGAATCTTATCATTTACTGGGAATTGAAGTTAGGAATTTGCATTATATTCATATCCATTTCTTTTGCTTATTGAGTAATAACATTATCAGTTTCACGAATTCATCTTTTGAGTAAGAAAAGCCACTAAAAGTAACTCTGATAAATTTAAAATTGATTAGAAATGATTTATTTTTCAGGGTGCACAAACTAGCTTAAGATTTAGAGCCTTGGAATAGGATTTTGTGAGTAAACTTCTCCAAGGCTATTAAACTCAACATATGTGTCTGACTAAGGGAGTGGTGAAATCCATTGTATAGTTGGTGATGTCAGGAGGCTCCGCTCACACCGAAGTTAAGCACAAGGTCACGCAAAGTTATTTGAGGGGATATCCCCCCAATACCTTCTTAGCATCAGAGATATTTATGGGGATATATTCATATATGGGGGTGTTTCTAGTACCTTTACCTCTGTGAGAGGCGATTCTTTCGAGATTTCAGGCTTTGTTACCCTGCCCATATGGTAGACCTGACTTACGACTCTTCACTTGGGCATCAGTTATATTATGGTGATTTAGTTTCTTGACATAGATAGCCACATAGGTTACTTGCAGGGGTTATTCTGCAGGTACCCTGGGTCAAATAAAGTTCGGACAACACACAACCTTTATGGAGGATTACCTCTCTGGGGGGATCTGACCGACTGGTTGTTAATCCCACGAGGGCCCTTATAACTGATTCTAATACCTCCGATATTTTTCAGGGAGTCTCAAGCCCCTCTTGGGTGAGGCATACCTACTTTAGTGAGGGAGGACCCTTTCAACCACTTTATCTTGTTTGTGTGAATTTTGGCCTTTTGCTTATTTTTGTGTGCTCTTTGATTATTAGTTGGCCTTAGTATTTTTTTTTTATATCTCAAGTCTTAAGTCATCGTGGAGCCATACCAGCTTCCTCACAGGTCTTGCCGTTTGTTAAGGTTACCACCACATCTTGAGTCTTTTCCTTCTAAAAGGCGTAAAGTTATCAAACATGGTACACACACCTCCACCTACCAGACTTATGGTCATACAAGTATGAGTACCAAGTCAAGTGAGAAAGATATTGGGAGTTGTTAGACTCTGATACCCACTATAGTTAACGATACTCCTTTGACACCTTCAACCACCATGGTTGTAGTGTCGGAGGTTCCCATTATCAATCATGTCCAAACTATAGTTAATACTCAACCTACAGTCACAAACCCTTTTGGGACTCTTTGTCATTCACCGGGCTACAATACTCAGTCCATCACTACGACCTCTATCCCTTTTTCTTATGGTATGCCGAATTTCACATTGAAATTTTTATGCTCCATTCCAACGTCTAATCCGAATACTAGTATTGGACTTGGGGGAATGACTCCTCTACATATTACATTCTCGTTCGACGGTGCTCATATTCCACAAATGAATCTTACGGTTGGAAGCCTACCTCCTTTTCACCCTGGGTCTAATCCTAGTCTTAATGCTCCTGGATTGAGTGGTCAACCTGGTGGAAAGGTTGTTTCTTATGTTCCATCCTTTACATGTACCTCCTCCACATCAATTCCAACCAACATGTTTGGCATGAAGAACCCACCTCTATCCTCCAGATTCACACCCATAGGAGGTAAATTTCACACCTTGGGAAACCCCCAACCTAGAGCTACTCTGGCTGGGGGAAATATCTACAATACTCATAATAACATTCCTAATGGAATGGTGCCCAACCAACCCCTTATGAATCAGTTCATAGGGGGGTTTTACAATCTCGGATAGGGCCATGGTGCATACTAGAACCCTGTATGGGTTGTGATTCCCCAACAACAATATTTCTCGGGAGCTTGGGGATAGATTCCGCAACCCCGTCTCCCTTTTTTGGCCACGCTCAACCTGCTAGACTTTTATAGATTAATGAATGACCCTGTGAGTCATGAACCGATACGGCCCCCCGTCCCCACCAAGCTTCCTTTAGATATTCCAAAATTCGAGGGAAAGACTGGTGAGGATCTCGATGATCACATCACTACTTTTCATCTTTGGTGCTCTTCTAATTCCCTTAACAATGATTCTATTCATTAAGAGTTTTTCAATGCACCCTCACGGGGGTCACTGTGAAATGGTATATAGAGCTACTAGGGGGTGTACAAAACGTTTAATCAAATGATTTTAGTCTTCCTCGACCACTTCCAATTGATGGTTCATTACAATGCTGAAATAGAATTTATGTCGTCCTTCTGCCAGGACAAAGCCACCGATATCTCAGATCACATCCAAGAGTGGCATAGATGGAAGAGGTTGATCAAGGCCTACATTCCTCTAGAGTTCCTTTTGGAATGGTTCCTTAATTATTTACAGCCTTATATTTCGAAGGATGTTTCGACATCCAGAGTTACATCTGAGGAAGAAGCAATTTTTAAAGCCCAATAGTTAGATATTATATACACTCAGTCTGGGATGTTATAATAAATTCTTCCAGATGCACCGAGGTCAAGCTATGACCCTAGAAAAAATCCTGGGCCTCATGCCGATGGCATTGTAGGCTCCACAAATGTTAAATCCACAGACTTGGTGACAAGCCAGTTGAAAGAGTTGTCTCTAAGCCAGTTTGTAGGAGGACAATATTCATCTGTGTCGTCCACTCTCACTCAGTCGGCGGACATACATTATGTGCAGTCGTCGACCAACCCGAATGGTAACCGAAAACCAGGAGGAATAAAAGGAAAATACATGGTAACAATCATAAGGGTGGGAGAAATAATAATAATAATAATAATAATAAACCCAAGGACAATGTTAAGAATGAGAAATCAAACAGTAATGTTGGTGAGGGAAAGAAACAAAGGTGAAAGGTGAAGTTTCCTTGCAAGCTTTGTATGAATGATCACCTTACCCAATTTTTCCCCAAACTTGTGGAAGCTGGGAGGATTTTATCTCTACCGCCCGTTATGCAGACTAATCCTTTTACGTATAATCAACATATGGCCTCGAGCTCATTTTATGCCAGAAATGCAGCGAGTGGAAGTTGAAACCCACCTGCGTAATATGATGACTATCTATGCATCAATATGGTCAAGTCTCAGGTTAATGTAGCCACTTGGTCTCGCGATTACAATTCTTCACAGGATGTTCTAGGTATAGAATCTCCTCCTCCTCTGGAGACACCTTTACAGATTGAAAAATGAGAGCCTTTGCCTCGTATTCCAAAAGGAATATTAAAAATATCTACGCACAACCCTAATGCTAGAGCTTCCCAGAATTACTCTATTGTTGAGGATCTGGGTCAAACCCCCTGCGCGATGTCAGCTCTGGAGGTACTCTAGATGTGTCCTTCATAGAGGAATTTTTTTTTATCTATGTTAGGAGCTATAGACCCTTGTGGCTCTAAGGTTATCAAGTTTGACGTAACGGATGTGAAGCCTCGCTTTCCTTACCAAGTGGATTTCCAAATCCACATGGATTACTCAAATTATACCATCAAACATATTGTTATTGATGAAGGCACTACAACGTGCATGATGCCCCTAACCTTGCTGGAAATCCATTGGCTCTCTGGCCCTCTCTCAATATCTTGATGGTCATTCTTTTCATCCCCACGGTATTCTTCCTGCCTTCCTGATCTAGTTAGGTGGGAAGACAGTGGAGGTGGATGTCGAGGTGGTTGATGCACCCCTTGACTATAACTTGTTACTAGGACATAATTGGACTAATGATATGACTGCATTCATATCGTTCGTCTTCCGTACATTATGTTTTCCTCATGATGGGAAAATCATGATGATAGACCAATTGTCCTTTTCATACGCTATCCCCAATGCATCAGTTGGATCGTCGATCCCTGTGATCGAAAATTCTCATCCGACAACTGAGAATATTGGTGTCGGAATGTATTCATCCCTTATGGGTGCCTTTGATTTTGTGGCACCAATTCATCATATCTATGCCATGTTCATTAGGTCTACTTCATCAATGAGGTATGTTCCTTTCCACACTTTGTATTTTAACGATCCTTGGACCCTACCTTCCTTGACTGTGTCTTGTGAAGGTCAGTCACATACTAGAATGGATATGCCACTGTCGGTGGCAGAGAAAGTGTATCAGGCTATTCTTGAATCTTTTGTTGACCCAGATCCTATCACCTCACAGATGGATGAGGAGGATCTTGTTCTTAAGCCTCTATGGGCCACTTCATCATCTTTCTCACATGACTACCTCAATGATAATTTACCTTTGGATGAAGAAATCATAGATGCCATGAATGGTTTTGATAGACCATGGGATGATATGCACCATCGCTCTTATTTCCTCCCATAGTTTTCTAGAATCGAAAAAGATGATTTTAGATCTACCTTGAGTGAGATAGTCGATCACGTCATAGTTCCACTTGATATGCATGGTATTTATGTTGAAGGAAACATGGCGAGTATCTCTCCTACCATCACGATCAATATTTCTTGTATTCATGGTAAGGTTGAAATAGTATATATCGGTGTAGATTTTTTGTTGGAAGAAATTCTGATCTACACTGATCTCTTCAAAGAATTATGTGATGTATTCGCTTGGTCATATGAAGAGAGGCTAGGAATTGACCCTTGAATTGTCGAACATGAGATTAAAACCTACCTGGATACTAAACATGTTCGACAATGACTTAGATTTGTCAATCCTAGGAAGGCCCTTTCTATTAAGGTAGAGGTGGAGAAACTTCTTAATGTTGGATTTATCTACCCGGTTCCCTTGACTGAATGGGTATCCAACCCCGTTCCCGTGAATAAGAAGCAAGGAACCATCTGTGTATGCATGGATTTTTGAGACCAAAATAAGGCTTGTCCTAAAGACAACTTCTCGACACCCTTCATTGATCATATTCTCGATGAGTGTGTGAGAAGAGAGGTTTTTTATTTTATGGATGGATTTTCAGGATACAACCAAATTCAGATTAAACCCGAGGATCAACATAAGATGGCATTTATTTGTCCTTGGGGTACATTATCATACCGTAAAATGCCTTTCGGCCTTAAAAATGCTAGATAAACCTTCCAACGATCCATGACCTTTGTGTTTCATGATCTCAAGCATATAGTGGAAGCGTATCTCGATGATCTTGCTTCTCACTCTCATAAGAGAGTGGATCACTCTACCCACCTTCAACTAGTTTTTTAAATATTCCTCTATTATCGCATCCGTTTGAATGCTCATAAGTGCATCTTTTACATTAGGTTGGGTCACTTGTTAGGATTCTTATTTTTTGAGTCTGGGATCATGGTATATCCCTTAAAGGTTGATGCAATACTTCGATTTCCTCCCCCATGCACTATTCGTCAACTTCAAGGTTTACATGGGAAAGCTAAATTTTTATGTCGGTTTATAGTAAACTATGCCAATATTACTAAGGGTTTCATGTGTCTCTTGAAGAAGGACACTTTGTTTATATGGGATGAACGAGCCTAGGAATCCTTCAAGGCTCTTAAGAAAGCCTTGGTATCTACGCCTTTGTTGAAGCCTCCAGACTACAGTAGAGATTACTTGATTTATGTTGCTTCGTCTGAAAGGATGATTGGTATGGTTTTAGTTGAGGAGGATGATGAGCTCTTTGAGCACGTTGTTAACTATCTTAGTCAAAATTTAGTCGGACCTAAACTCAAGTACTCTCATGTTGAGAAGATAGCTTTGGCTGCCATACACGCGGTTCAAAGATTGTGGCACTATATATTACTTTGCAAAATTTCCGTGGTTGCTGATGTCAATCCATGTCAATACATCCTTACTAGGTGTATCATAGGGGGATAATATAATAAATGGATTATCATCCTGCAAGAGTTTGATCTCAATTTTGCTTCAGCAAAATCCAAGAAATCACTAGTTTTTGTCGA
>SNQJ01S0194268.1:17670-30263 GCA_010110895.2 Picea sitchensis | reverse complement strand
TACAATTATATAAGACTTAGATGGACATAAACAAAAAAGAAAAAAAAAATATTTTCAAATTTTTTAAAAGATTTATATAATAATAAATGTTATATCTCTCTTAAAAATTCCACAATATATGAAAGTTATACTTAACATAAACAAGGTTGTATATAATTAATATAATATAAGATGTTCTTTAAAACACCAACTATTCCTTAGATATATTGTTGCTTTGTGACACATTTTTGCATGTGAACAATAATAAAACTTATAATAGTCCTTCTTACCCCCTCACTTCTAGAGGTAACTAGGGGAGAAATTTTTCTTCGTGATCCATAGTGCAAACAATAGTTTCGATGATGTCATTCTGGATTCTCCAGTTGCCCACAGATGCCTTCCATTACATGTTCAAGTCACTCACATCAGATGACATGGTGCATTGTTTTAGAACTTCATATTGAGTGATAATGATAACGTTTGGGGCATGAAAATGGTGATCATGGGTTGAAATGGATTATGAATCATGATGCTTTGAATTTATACATTTTTCCTTGTTTTACCTAGTGGTCATCATCATTTCCTATTCAAGTGTTGTCACTCTTGGACAAAGTTGTATTACAAGGGGGCCTTAATAGGGGTAGCGTGTTGAGGTCACTTACCATACATAACATATTCCATCTGTCCTTTCTTTGTTGTCCTTTATTTTGGGTTGGTTGTTACATGTATCCCAAAAATATCCATGTTTCATAATCCCATGAGAAGAAGGGGATTGAATGCCCAAGGTTGATGCAACTTGATAAAAAAAAGGAAAGAGAAAATTCCATATTCAAAATGCAAGGAAAATAAAAAATACAAAGCTAAGAACCAAGAAACATGAAGCATGAATAATGCTCCTTTGCTAAGAGGCCATCACCCTAAGTCCCATGCAATGAATGCATATCTAAAAGGGAACTTAGAAAATGAAAATCCAAATCCAAAAATCGATGAAGAAAAAGGAAAAGGGGTTTGGAAAGACATAGTACTGAGGAAAGGGAACCTCATTGCATAAACACTCGATCTACAGAGGTTCTCGCATGGATGAATATCTTATGTGAACTTGCATGTCAATGACAACCACCTTTGAATTAAACCCCAAACCATACCATACTCCACTGCACATACTTCTTGATTGGCTTCTTGGGACATACTTCTTATCCTGGGTACTAACATAACTAATAGGGGGTGATAATTATCCTCCCATACCTAAACTTGGCAAATTGTATAACTTTGTAAGCTAGTGTGAAGTTTGAAGATGATACTTTATGTGATCTATCTAATGGGTTTTGCATTGACATGATTCACTTTATATGTTGTGTTTGAATTGTGTACCTTGACTACGATTTCCATGATGCAATGGACCATGTGATCCCCTCCTTGTATGATGGATTGTACAAAGCCACATGCTTGATGGACACTTGGGTCTTTTGGAGGACATTGAGGGGATACTAGCACATTTTCATGGAGGCCATCCCCACCACTTGAAAGAGGTAATTTCACACTTCTAGTAAGATGTTGAGCCTTTTGATGGCATGCCTCTCTTGAAGAGACACCTTAGCACACATGTTGTATGTCTTTGCACCTTTTGATGATGGTGAATTTCACTTTGATGACGATTCAACACCTCTTGATGAGACATTACACTTTTTGAAGAGGCGTTGGGCTTCTTGATGATGATATGGCATGACTTTGTGGATGATGTCACACCTCTTGGAGGATTGATATATATATTGTAGGGTTTTAGGGTTGGTATATGCCTCTCAAATTTCTAATTTTGTTAGTTAATTAAACCCTAGTTTAACTCATTATTCATCCCTCTTGTTTCAATGGTTAATTTCTTATGCAAGGAATGATTTTATTGTTGATGTAATGACTTGTTTTACTATTGTAATTTAATATATTTTTTCTAAGTTTTGCAACAACCTTTATCTTTTTCTTCTTTGCTAGTGTCTGGGGATCCTCTTGAGCCTAAATTGATTCTTATACCTTCTAAATTAACCTATATCCTCATCTCTTCAAATATGGAAATTTATTTTACTCACCACCTTATCCTTACCTTGTTTACTTTATTCTATTGGTGGTAGATTAAGTAGCTACTCAGGAGGCCCTATACTTGATTGTGTCTTGCCTAGGGATTCGTAGAGGCTACTAGGGAAGCTTCTTTTGTGTTGGATTTTTCTCCTTCACTAAAGAGAGGGAAGTTGTTTCCTAGGTGACAATGGTAATATATTTCAATGTTCCACTAGTCTTAGTTCCCTGTGAAGGCTTTGCACTTGGTGCTAGATTGTGTCATAACATTTTGGCATTGATGCCTAGAAGAATTGAGTCAATCTCCTTGGATATTTGAATTCTATGCTTCAACATTCATTTGTGAGTATACATCAAAGCCTCATTTAAGTTTACTCATCTAGTGACTCCATTAAGGGAAGAATCCCTTTTCCATATGAAAATATTGATGGCTATGTGCTTGTAGGGTGAAACAAGCATTATTGTAAAGGAATTTAAGATTCACCTTGGCAACTCCACACACATGTTTGGCATGAGTTATCATCTCCTACTTTCAAGATTCATATCAAGTCATATTTTAAGTAAAGAAATATGGCACCATGAGAATTTCATGAATTGTATTCTTCTCTTCATATTAAGGATATTTTGAGATACTCAAATAAGATCCCTCTAAAATGGGAAAATAACATTTCAAAGTTTGATGGTGATACTCTTTGTGTTATTCCATATGTCTCATCATTCCTTGACTATGTTTCAAATATCAACGAAAGACATGAGGATGTCTTAATAAGATTATTTGTTCTTTTTTTGGAAAATATTAATGGAGATGGGTCAAGTATTGCACTAAACCAAGGAAGATAACTTATTTTTCAATTTTTATTCGATCCTTCCTCAAATATTGGGGTCCTCTCTTTCAAGAGTATGAAGGAATCCTTATGATGGCCCTGTCACATGGGTATGAAGAAGCATCCCTCTATTGTATGAAGAATCAACCACAACAACAACATATTGATGAAGAGATTACACATGAGCCAATGCTATAGAAAGATCCATCTCTTGGTCCCATACATGAAGATGTTGATGAAGACTTTGAAGATCAATCATCTCAAGAACAAGAACATGAAGAAGATATTCTTGAAGGAATTTATTAAATTTTTGAAGAAGAGAAAGAGCCACCTCATGAATCTGTTGAAGAAGAAGACTTTGACGAAGCACATCATATTGAAGATTATGAATCCATTGAAGAAGATCCTATTGGAGAGAGCACTCCTCTTCGTCGAGATGATAAATTGGTAAGCCTCGGATCTTCTCAAAATTAAAAATTTGATGATCTTTATCATTGTAATTTGAGGAGAATGAATTTGAAGAAAATCCCTTAAGTAACAATTAGTTTCAGAAGTTATTTTCTCTTCCTTTTAATGGAGATGTGGGCATCCAAGCTTCCATCTCTCCTTAAAATGAAAACAAGGTTTTGGTAAGTTGTACTCCTTTCCAAGTTTGTGATTTCTATGATGCATCCTTTGATGATTTGGAAAGTGAAGAGTCTTTGGAGAGACCCTTGGATTTGGAAAATATTTCACTTGATGAAGAACATGATTACACCGAGATTACAAATATTGATGATTTTCTACACATTGCAAGACATAAATGGGATATAAGTTGTTTTCATTTTGATGGGGATCCAATTTATGATATTGATGATGATTCTAGAATCAAGAGGTTTGAATTGTTTCCTTTGGAATAGACATATGTGTACATTGATGATTTAGATTTTTAGCAACATGAAGAGGACATATTCATAGATTTGTTCCAACTACTTAGGGATGACTTATTACATCCTTCTCATGGAAATTTCCATCCATATTCTATAATGTATGATAAATATCATTTTGATCTCTTAGAGTTGTTTTAAGAAGGTAAGAATGAAGAAAATTTTCCGCCACCCCTATGCTCGATTTTGGTGAACATTTGTGTGTCAAAAATCAACATTAGATCACTCTTATGGGGCTATGATTCACACAGGGAAGAAAATGTTTAATAGAAGAAATATCCAACCATATTTTTCTTCATCTTGTTTTCAGTGTGTGATTGGAAACACAACTGGAAATTATGTTTTGGGTGTTGAAATATCTATGGGGAAAAAGTGTTTTCAACTTATGGTTTGTTGCAAGGATTTAGAACCACGTGTATAAGGGCAACAAGACCTAACTTGGGAGAAATTTGTTTTTTAAGATATGAATTTACACCCTGCTTTCCATCTACATCTTTCGTAGGAAACCATGGGGTAGTCTTTAGATTTCTTATGATTATGTCTTAAGCCTCGGGGAGTGATGATGTACATGAAAGTCAAGAAGGCCATTTTTTTAGGCATATGGATCAGTCTTACAAGATGCAATGGTTTCATCCTTAATACCTTGCTTGGAGCAAGGATGAGTCATCATCATCATATTGTAGCCCCATTCAAATATGGATAGAGCAAGGTTGTGGATGCATATGCCAATGTGATTCCAATATGGACATGAATTTGTTTCTCTCGTCCACCTTCATGAGTTGGATTCTATGCTTAGTCATGATATAACATCTGTATCGTCTCATGGCCATTCTATGATTGATATATCCTTGTTTTGGTTCATAACTAAGCACAAGGGTAAAAATTTTGACCTCAATGAGATGCTAGGATGGCTTCATTGGTTGTATGATTGTACATAGCACTTATGTTGTCTTGTAGCATTAGATAAGATAGTTGTAGGTCATGTTGTATGTTTCCTTTTATGCATCTTGAATTCATTTTACTTACTTTCTTTCTTTCAGTTATTTCTTGATCATATGCATCTTTAATTCGTTGCAATTTTGATTTAGTATCGTCTACAAAAAAACAAAAAAGAAAAGAAAATGATGTTATACAATCTAATTTATTTTTGTTTTACTTTTCATCTACCATGGGGACCATATCCCTCTACTTCATTTTTACTAATAGTTTTATGTTAGAATGTAGAAGGATTTTTCTAGGTTTGATGAAGAGTGCAAGTCTCGGAGTTCCAAATATTGTTGAGGTTCTCATGCATTCTATGGTGAACACATGTCCCCATGTTGGAGCTAGATGTTACCCCCTCACTTCTAGGGTAATTAGGGAATTTTTCCCATGATCCATAGTGCAAACAACAGTTCTAATGATGACATTCCAGATTCTCCACAGAAATTTTCCCACAAATTCCTTCCATTACATGCTCATATCACTCACATCAGATGACATGGTGCATTACAGACTGAGGTACATTGTTTTATCACTTCATATTGAGTGGTAATGGAAATGTTTGGGGCATGAAAATAGTGGTTATGGGTTGAATTGGATTATGAATCATGATGTTTTGAATTTATAATTTTTGCCTTGTTTCATCTTGGTGGTCATCATCATATCCTAGTTAAGTGTTGTCACTCTTGGTCAAAATTGTACTACTGGGGGGACTTAATAGGGCCAATGTTCCCATGTCACTTACCATACATAACATATTCCATATGTCCTTTCTCCATTGTCCTTTATTTTGGGTTTTTTGTTACATGTATCCTAGAAAGGTTCATGCTTCATAATCCCATGAGAAGAAGGGGATTGAATGCACAAAGTTGATGCAACTTGATAAAAAAAAGGAAAGAGAAAATACCATATTCAAAATGAAAGGAAAATAAGAAAGGAAAAGTTAAGAACCAAAAATACAAAGAATGAGTAATGTCCCCTCACTAAGAGACCATCACCCCAAGTCTCATGCAATGCATGCATATCTAAAAGGGGACTTAGAAAATGAAAATAAAAAGCCAAAAATCATTGAAGAAAAAGAAAAAGGGGTTTGGAAAGACATAGTGTTGAGGAAAGGGAACCTCATTGCATAAGTGCTCCCTCTATAGAGGTGCTCATGTGGATGGATATCTTATGTGACCTTGCATGCCAATGACAACCACCTATGGAGTAAACCCCAAACCATACCATACTCCACTACACATAGTCCTTAATAGGATTTATTGGGACATACTTCTTATCTAGGGTACTGACACACCTAATAGAGGGTGATAATGATCCTCCCATACCTAAAATTGGAAAATTGTATAACTTTGTAAACTAGTGTGAAGTTTGAAGAGAATACTTTATGTGATCTATCTAATGGATTTTGCAAATTTGACATGATTCACTTTATATGTTGTGTTTGAATTGTGTACCTTGCCTACGGTTTTCTTGATGCATTAGACCACATGACCCCCTCCTGGGATGATGGATTTTACATAGCCACATGCTAGATGGACACTTGGGTCCCGATGGGCCCTTAAAATGATATGTTTTTTCCCTATCTACACCTAATTTTATTAATCCATTACCCTCCTTAAGCTCATAATTATTCCAAGAAGTTTCTATATCATAAATATTTGGCTCTTAGGGTTTTTCCATGTATTATGGATTGATCTCTAGTCTTTTCTTGTTTGTATAATCAATCTTAAGGTGTTTTGATTTTTATTTCCATCTTGTTTAAATTAGGTGGTTTTAAAACATGCTAAAGCCTTGTGAAAAAGGTTGCATATGTCTCTTTTGAATGTAGGCAAGTTGAGCAAAATATTTTGGAAGGTTTATCACAAGGATATTTTTTCCAATGCATTAAAGGCTCAGTGGAATGATGGATGATGGGAATCTCAAGCAACTAGATACCATGAAAACAAAGTATCTAAAATTGGAAACCCTAGAACAAACTTGGCATGATTCGAGGCAGATCGAGTTAGAGTTTCAATGTTTAAACCAACATGGTAATGGAGTTAAACAATATATCTACCTCCAATGCAATCCCAGGTTCATGTCTTAGCATCCATAGGGTTATATCTACCCTTAGAATTGTGTCTTGGCATCTATAGGGGTTGTATTTACCTTTATCATGATTCCAGCATGGTGTCTTGTCATATCTTAGACAAACTCATAGCAATCAATATCCAAAAGAAAAGAAGGCACGACCAATAACCAACCATGAGATTCTTCTAGTCTCAATGTGCAACATGAATAAGGGATGCTTCATGAACTTATTTTGCAAATCAATTACTTGTCAAATATTAGTTATGTCTTTGTTAAATATTCTAAAAATGTCATGAGCTCAAATCTTATATATATATCTGAGAATCTCTATACTCAAAATCATTTGGAGATAATACATGGACTGTAAACTCTGTTTTCTTATTAATATAAAAGAAATCGATTTTTGGCCATTCCAAGGTAGAGTAGCAGTTTATTGTAGTTCATAGAAAACTTGAAAATTTGAGGTGGGGCCCACTCATTAAGTAACAATGTTGTCTTCTTTTATTTGACATTCTTTCTCTTCAACAATTATATTAAAATTCAAGTTGTGCTAGTGATAATTGTAGAATTATTTATCATTTTGGATTGTGGAAGAAAATGAGTGGCAGAGTTCTTATCTAGATTTAGTTTCCAAAGCAATGGATGTTGTAGGGATTATCAAAATTGCTTGTATTTATTAATGTCTTGTTGGCGAAACCATAAACTAATCAAAGATTAGATTTGTTACACATATTACACCATAGATATATTGTTTTCCATGTTTTCATTTTTAATTAATGCTCTTCTAAATTTTCATTCATGTATCAAGTTTGGAAATATTCAAGTAGATTCATTTTCCTATCATTGAGTAAAGAAGACTTTAGTGCATATAATTCATTACACATTAGTTGGATCAATTAATACAAGTGCTTTATTCTTGACACAAGGACTTCACCTTGTTGACCAATATATTATCATGTTCATTCATAAAGGGGGTTTTAAATTTGTGAAAAATAAGGTCAATATATTTTAGGTATTGAGGGAGGGATGTGAGGTATGAGGGGTTTTATAGGTATTGGGGGATATAAATAGGGAAATCTACTAAAATAGTTTTTTTTTTTTATTGGAAATATGTATTGGGATGGGGGTCCAACAAAAGGAATTTGGGAAATATTTTTTAATATATAATGAAACTAGGGGTATTCTTTAATATCCCATGAACACAGATGTTATGTCATAGGTTCACAGATTGATGAACCCGCGATTCTAGACAAACAATACATTGAGAGATGTCATTCCACACTTCAAGGAGGATGTTGATCTTTTTGATGACATGGATCTATTGACAAGACACCCTATCACACATGGGGTATGTCGTTGCACCTTTTGACGATGGGACGTTTCACTTTGATGATGATTTGTATAACACACTCGACCCCCTAGTCTCGCTTAGGCTAGTGGGGTGTTTGGTTTTCTTTTGCTTTCCATTAAAATCACACTCAAGTTCCCTTATCAGAGTCCTTGTTTTATCTCCAACCACAAAATCTTGGGTCTATATTCCCTTAATTATAGGGCTAAGATCAATCCTTGATATCAGATTGGCAATATGATGTGACTCGGACTCTCTCTATTGGAGTCATATGCACACTGGCTTAGAATCCACTCTGACAGATCCTCTTCGATGGTTAATGTACTAGATCCGATGATTCTCAGGAACATAGATCAATGGTCTTGATATCATTAGGGCCCCTAGTTACCCAATGATCATTCCCCTCTTTATTTCACAATCTTAAGCAAAAGGGTGGGTCCCACAACAAATATATGATCGTCGTTTCCCAACACTCGCTTTTCTCTCAATGGATCACCCTTACTCTTGGGGTCTTCATCATCAGGACCTCTACCATGCAACACTCAGGACCACTTTGATGCCAATTTATCTGACCACAAATTCTCCGACAAATCAAACTGTTCTCATTCGTTTATCCTAACGGGTGTCAGGTGTCTCGAGGTTTACAATTGATCACTGGATAAAGTTCGTGAAACTTCCTCCTCAGAATGATTCTAAAGAGATAAAATGAATAAGGTATGAGAACTCCCTAAGAGATCTATAGTTATCGTACTTCCTACCACCTGACTCCCATCCTAACCCTCTTACCAGGCCTCTGATGAACCTTACTTTGATTCACTAACTTTGGGATCCAACGGTCCATAATTCACCTTTACCACCCTCCGATGGATCAATGGTAACGGTTGGATTAGAATCTCCCTCATCAGGGTCATAATACAACCCCCAACTTAGTCACTTTGATGGTAGTCCCATCTGACCAACAACCTCGATTAAATCGCTATGTCGAATCAATGGCTATGAGTCATCTTAAAGTAAAATGTTAGAAAAAATAGGATCACAAAGAAATAAATAAAACAAATGTGGAAATAAAACATAGAAGATACACAACGAAATAGAGATACATATATATGTGGTTCACCCAGTGTGGGTTACATCCACTAGAGAAATTTCCAGGTCCTTCCTCTTTATTGTCTAGCAAAATGAAGGGATACAACCTACAACACACCCATTGTAACTTCCTCTTCTTTCTCTCATAGTCTCCTCTCTCAGAATACAATCCTCACTCACATACAAAACCACAATAAAATTCCTTCATGAAAAAAGGGTTACCTTCTAGGGAAAAAAACCCTAAAATAACTTCTACCGTCAAATATTTGACCTTATAATGAGCGATCCAGATTGACTACAGAATTACAATATTTTACCAGGCAATTTTTCTCAAAATTTTGCTTCGGGGGTGTTTCCCCCAAATCCTTCGCCAGGGGGGCTCCAAAGGTTATCATCGCTCCCCTAGATGCCTCTAGTGACATATGTGGGGGGAGGGGGGAATCCCCTCCACACCCCCCCACACCCCCCCATCGAAGAATGGGGTCCAAACACGGTTGAAAACAAAACCTATGAATCAAGAAGATAATCAGGCTCCACAACTAACAATAAAACATTGACTTTCTTCCAGGTAACAGTATGAATATAGACTTAATCCATTCGAGAGTCTATTTTAAGTTTCTTTGGAACTCCACCAGACCCATAAAATCTCTGAGACCCACTCTTAACTAAATTATGGTATTCTTACTTCGTCTAAGTTAAGGAATCACATATCTTGCAAGATTTCCACTTAGAACTAGAAATGTTTTGAGGCTTAAAGTTTCTTGACTCCTATAGGTACCTCCTAGACACTAAAGCACTCTTGCATCTTCCACATGAATATTTTGTCCATATCCTGTAATATTTCCTCTGTAGGATTGAGGTTCCCTTAGAACACAAAGCCTTTTAATCCTCACAAATGTTTTCTATGTACCATGGCATTTATGCCACCTCTCAAACGAAGATTTTGTCCATATGTTGCAAGATTTCCCTTAAGGCTTACAAGATCCTTAGGGATATCTAACATCCATTCATTACTTACTTATCTCCATGAGTTATTAATTTATCAATGGAAACAAACAACCATGTTCCATTTCACTCATAAATTCAATTCATTTCTTACATGCATTCATATTTAACAATCAAACCAAAAAAAACATATTTACATTATTGAACACATGTGAAACAGGTCAAGTTATACACTTATCTATTCAAGAAATTATCAACAACTGACTGACTGAGAGGGGAAGCCTTTCCTCCCAATGTTAGGCCATATTGTAGAGCTCCTTCCTACAGTACACCACCCATGTTCCAAGCCATGATACCACGAGGGGAATGATTCAATTGGTTTCTCTAATTTAGGATGATTTAGGAAGGTCACTCTCCTTCCTCCATTGATAACAACCAAAGTTTACCCCTTGCCACTGAGCTCAGGGATTCCATAGGCTTATCATGTACCTTCCCAACTGGATTTCCTCTACACAAGGGAGTCCCTTCTCTGCTACACAGTCCCTCAATGACCTCCCCTTACCAGTGTCACTTTTTGTCCAGTTAGTACCAAGATGCATCCCTCTATAGCTCTAGTTTGTATCTCGATCTTCTCTGTTTCAGGGTGATCATCAATATATTGGGCGAGCTTCCTATTTTCTTCAAGGAAATTTCTCCCATTTCTTATCATTGATCTACACCAATGAACACCTCTATCACTGTGTCATTAGTCTATGAGCTTTCCACTCACTTTCTCTTCTTTGCATGCCCTTTTCTCTTGCACACATTCGTGCCTCTTGGGCTCTCTGATACATCTCTTGGTAATCCATGTTTTATATCTCTTCTGCCTCCCTATTTTTTTCTTTGCTATGTGCATGCATGCGTACTCTCCCGTATGTCTGATCTCATCTGGTGGTTTTTTTCCAACTTTGACCTCTTCTTCCACCAATCCCTCAGGATTCCCATGGCTTCCTGTACACATGACCTGCTTCCTGAAATTCAAATTACTGAAAGGGAAATCCATGGTGTCATTTCTGTCAAGTTATTGCAGTTGATCCTTTGCTTCTTTAAGAGACCAAAATGTCAAAAATTATTAACTGCCTCAACCATTGTCCTAACTATTGATGTTTTGGTAATTGCGAGAGGTATTAACCTCCAAGTGTAACCTTGGTACTTAGAATAGAATATTTTGGAAGTAAGAGAACAATTAAATAGATGTGTGGAAACCCTAGAATAGAATTTGTCCTAAGGATAATAGTAATAAAGAAATAGAAAACCTTAGAAAGAGAAGTTGGCCCTACTAGAAAAAGTCAAAGTAAATTATATTTTCCAGAAAAGATAGGTCAGCCCTATGGGAAACATTCATTGGAAGAATAAGTATAAATAAGGTGACGCCTTAGCTAATTTATAAATTCACAGACTCTCACTCAATAGAAAGAGGGCACAAGTTTTAGGAGTAGCAGCTGCAGTTGCAGCAAAAGGAGGCACAAGTATGGAGAGGGTGGTGCAACAATTGTCGTGGTGTAATCTCACTCTTTCTGGTATCTCTCTTGTGTGATTCTATTGGTAAAGGTATGCTTCTATTAGTATAGATAAATTCTCTTGGCATTTTGTTTTTGTTGTAGCAATGGTGTTTCTGGTTAGGGTTTATCTTTTGGTTCTAGTGTGGACTTGCCAGAATCATTCTATCTAAGAAAAGGTTAGTGTGCTCGGGGGTGGCATATGTGAATGCCTATGGTTGGGTGACAATGGTGTGACATTGTCTATGGTTAAAAAATCATACCAAAAATTTAACATGGTGTCAGAGTTGGTTTCCTTCGTAAAACTCCAATCGTTGGAAGTAAGATCCTCAATTTCCCCCATTGTCAAGCTCGTTGAGCACTTATTGAACCCACTATAAAGGTCACATAAGGAGGGCACATATTTTCCCTAGATCAGATCTACAATCTTCTGAAGCTGCAGTGCCAGTTGCAATTGCAATACCAATTGCAGTTGTAGTACCAGTTACAGTTGTGGGTAAAATCATGAAGATGGGTTACACTTTTGCTTGTTTTATGAGAAAAAAAACTGTATTTTCACAAGTTATTCAACTTCCGACATATAAAATATTTTTTTTATTTAGAATTTCACTTTATAGTAAAAACAAAACTTGTGAAGAATTGTGTTAGCTTTCCAATGACTATTTTTCAATTTTTTTTTATCGTGATTTGATATGTCAATTTGACAATTGTTTAACATTATGTTTCTTAAACATGAAATGAATGATAATGAGTTACTTATTTCTACAACAATGTATATATTATTAAACTTATGTTTTGAAGAAACAAAATATACTGCAACAATCTA